>JXCR01061415.1:405871-429950 GCA_002079205.1 Phalaenopsis hybrid cultivar | reverse complement strand
TTTGGTCCTTTTCGATCCAAAGTTGCTCCTTTTTGCATCTTTTTGCTCCAATGACCCTAATTCATCATTCCTGCAACAAAACATAAAAAATATCTTTCTTTAAAGTACAGTATCATCAAAAATAGTATAAAATAGGTATGAAAATCTCAACATATTTTCCTTTGGTCAGAAGGTAAGGACCGACCTCAAAGAGTGAATCAGAAGGTAGTGACTGATTCGAAATGAGAATTGACAGGTAATGGTCATTCTCGGAAAGAGAGCATTTGAAGGTAAGGACCGACCTCAAAAGGGTGAATAAGAAGATTGTGACTGATTCAAAATGAGAATTGACAGGTAGTGGTCATTCTCGAAAAGAGATCGTCGGAAGGTAAGGACCGACCTCAAAAGGGTTAATCAGAAGATAGTGACTTATTCGAAATGAGAATTCTACAGAGTTTGTAGTGTTTAGTTTAAAGACATGTGTTGTATGTAAAGGTTGACATTGTTGAAGTGGATTTGTGAAAATTTGCAAGTTTTTGCGCAAAATGTGAAATTTCGTGGGGATGTGAACAGAATTAGTGCAGACAAAGGTAGTGGTTCTGCTCAAGCAAAGAGTAAGAAACTCTTAAATTGAGAGTATCCACTCAACAGATTTATTTTCTTTTCTTGTTGTTTTTACCATGTTAAATTATTTTTTTTAAATATGTTTTCAAAATTTGATTTTAGTTGGTTGACTTTTCAAAAGAGATTTTTTTATTTAAAATTATCATAAATTATATTCTTTTCATCATTTTTTATTTGAAAGTTTCCTTTTTTTATCATTAAATGTTTGTTGTTTTGTTCCTCGTTCATTGTAATTTAAAACCAATGTGTGGTTTCTTGGCTTCCATCCATCACACAAAAGGTAATTGACAAAAGGATACATTTCCAAAATAAAACTTCATTAATCTACTCCAACAAAATGTTACAGATCAAGTGTAGGCCAATGCCTCAAAAGGTACAATATGTAAAATGCATCAAAGTACATCCAAAATATCTCATGCCAAGTACACATTATAGGCTTAGCATCTCTGATACATATCATATTATTGTAATGTAGTAAAGTAGAAAGGAATCCTCTGACTGTCTGTTCCTTCAATGATGAGCTCCTGATCGAGCTGACTTTCTAAGCCACGCTACAAGACAAGAGTTCCCTTCGCATGTGCTTAGAGGTGCACCCTCTCATAGCTCGTAAGGCAATAGTTCCTTCAGCTCTAGATTTGGCTAAAATCTGTGCTGCATCTTGTTGTCGTTCATTCGTTAGAAGGTTACGGACACCCTGCGGTGTTGCACTCCTAAAATGCAATGCTTCGCAATGTCTGCACCATTGCCTTAAAGAACAAGCACTGAGCCAATTGGTAAGGGAATCACCATAAAGCCTCTGAACTCACCAGAGGCAAGGATGTTCATTTCTTTCCCAAATAAGATGTTACTTTTACTCATGAATGAGACCATACAAAAAGGCCTCATGAAGTCATTGTGATCGATGTCTGGAGCAATGCAATCACCCTAATCGTAGATGTTGATAATACAACTATTTGGAATGCAGGTAGTGGGCAGAATACCCCATCTGACCATTCTTTTGATCATCCACTATATCATTGGTGGTAGTGGATCTACTTGATCTTGTATAAGGATACCGGGTGGATTCCCTGTCTGTCATTTCTGAAGTTGCACTAGCATCCACACTAGATAGTAATCCTCTCTTTTCCTTGCATCCATTTCGTCAGCTCAGAATAAGTCATTTTCATAAGTAAACCTGCTCGACCTTTGTCCCTGAGGTAAAAAATGCAGTCAAGAATACTTTGTTCGTCAGTCTCTGAGAAGACTCTGAAATACAGTTCTAATTCCTCCAATATGTTGATGAATTTTCCTTGTACTTCTTTGCAGAATTCAAAGTCTCTTTTATTTTGTTTGCTTATTTTATAATATTCCACCGTATTTGGAGTCGACAGTTGTCGTGGGTATTCCCTCAATTGAACATTAACAAGAACCCAAGCTGGTGTTGTCTCTGGCTCTAACAGAATGTAGGATTCTGTGTCTGACAGGACGTTTGGCTCTATACCCCATAGAACATATGACTCTGCATACATTAAGACATATGAATCTGCCTCTATCTAGTAGTTAGGGGTCTGAGCTCCATCATCGGTAGATGCAAATTCCTCTAACATGTTGTAGTGTTGTAGATGTATGAAGTTGCAGTCTGGGCACTCCAAGAATACCCCTGTAGCTGACACTCGTGCAAGTATTTTGCATTGTAGGGAGGGCAACCCGTACATGGAACATCTGAAGCTGGTAGTATCTTTGGCTTTGTAACAAACTCGGACTCCTCATCCATAGCAGGCTGGCTGGAGGAGGTCTTTTTCATGCCCTGATCATAAATGTGTCCCTCGGGAATAGGAGTGAGAAAGTTGTCTGCCTCTTTTGGCATCTCTTCTCTTCTCGGAAGAAAACTCTCTATTTTTGTCAGCTGACGTTTCTTCGTTATGTCCTTTGTAGTGTAGTAAATGGTATTATTTCATTATCAGCAGCGACTTGGCCCCCAGTCATTGTACCTATCGTGGATGGTAAACGGCTTGGCCCCTCCATCGGGTCCTGTTGTACCATCACGTTCTTTCCTTTAAGTGACACACTGTCATTAGTGGCCACCCTTAGTAGTGAGGGCAACCCTTCATTTTCTTGTTGACTAACTAAATTCATTAAAGGCCCCTCGTAATCCATGCCTACTTTGTTAAATTCCATGTCGAATGATATAGTGCCACCCTGCAGCGCCATTTCTTCATTTAGTGCGAGATTTCAGCTATCTTTAAAGGCAAATATCAGCCTCTGGCCTGACATTTCTCTGCAGACAACAGAAAAAATATCAGTGGGCTGAAACTTAGCGTGAACAAGAACAAAATAGAGTTTTTTAGTTAGAGGAAGTTTTAATTTATTTTGGTGAAAAAGTTATTTATTTATGTATTAATTTTCTTTTAATTTAGTAGAATATTAAATTTAAATTTAAAGGTAGAAAAGAGAATTAGAGGGTGTAATTTTCCAAATTCTTCATTAAATTGAGGTTAGTTACAAAAAATTTTTGGACTCGTTCACAGACTTTTAGCCACATAGATAACCCCAAGAACAATCAAAATTTTACAATTTTTAAATCATGCCACAATAAGTAACGTCAGGTTGCATAGTATGCTTTCAGGCATCGTTCGTTGATTGGCAGCATGAGTCTTTCACCCCAAAAATTCACTAACTGATAGGTTGCTCCTACGTAGACCTTTTGAATGACAAATGGTCCCTCTCAAGTTGGCTCAAAATTTTCACTTGTTATGCGACGTGAAAGAATAGGCCTTTTGAACATGAGGACAAGGTCACCAACATTGAATGTCCTTGGGCGGACCAATTTGTCATGAGCTTGCACCATCTTTACCTGGTAAAGTTCCAGATTTTTTTTTGCTTCAAGTCGTTTTCCATCCAGACTCTCTAGTTTCTCAAACCCAAACTTTGCACTTTCTTCTATTGTGAGTTGATTGGCGACTGCGACTCTTTGAGAAGGCGTCTGAATTTCTAATGGCTATACGACTTTGGACCCGTACACGAGGATGTAAGGTGTACACTGAGTGGTGGTCCTGAATGTTGTCTGGTAGGCCCACAAAGCTTCTAGCAATTTTTTATGTCAATCTTTTTTTATTTTTATCAAGTATTTTCTTTAAAATCTATATCAATGTCTTGTTGAAGGCCTCAGCCTATCCATTTGCTTTGAGATAGAAAATTGTAGAGTATCTCCAATCTATCTCATGTCCTTTGACAAAGCTATTGATTTATGTACTTTTGAGTGTCATCCCGTTGTCAGAGATTACCCTGTGTGGTACACCAAAATGGTTGATGATTTGGCTTTTGAAGAATTGGAGGACATGCTGTGTGGTAACCTCTCGTAGCGGCACTGCCTCTGCCCCTTTAGAGAAGTAGTCCGTAGTGATGAGAATAAACATGTGTCCTTTAGAAGACGGAGGTTCTATCAGACCTATTATGTACGTGCCCCAACACTCGAATGGCCACAAAACAATAGTTGGGTGTACCACATTTGGAGGTTGGTGCAAGACCACCCCATGCACTTTGCACTGGTAACATTTTCTGACTGTCTCCATGCAGTCAGACAACACTGCTGGTCAATAATATGTGAGTCTTTTGATCTTCATTTTCATCTTTGGCCCTGACTGGTGAGCGCCACACAATCTGACATGCACTTCTTTGATGATATTTTGTGCCTCGGCTCTGCTTAAGCATCGTAGCCACATCTAGTCGAACGATCTGCTGTAGAGGACAGCACCTACTAAAGCATACGTCATAGCCCTTTTTGTTACGTGATATGCCTCAGACTTGTCTTCTGGTAACTTTCTAATATGCAAATATTCTATTAATGGCTTGTGCCAATCTTCGTTGATATCCGTAACTGCAATCATTGTTTCCTCTTTTTCGAGCTTGTGTAGATTTTCAAGGTCAATTTGAGACAAAACCTGTCTTCCTTAAAGCGTGATTTCAATGGAATCCTTTGGGGGACATGCCAATTTTTTAGCAAGTTTTGCTAGTGCATTAGCATGGACATTTTCTCCCCGAGGAATCCGATAGAAAATCACATAGGAGATTTGCTCCAGTAGTTTCATCGTGTAATGGTGATATTCGACTAGTGCTGGTTTCAGAATTTTATATTGTTCAGCGACTTGTTCGATGACGAGTTGAGAGTCACCGTAGATGACAATATCTATTATGTCCAATGAAATTGCCAACTCTAATCCTGTGATTAAGGCTTTGTGTTTTGCTTCGTTGTTGGTGCACGGCTCTGCATGTGGTATGAGAACCTCAACATACCTTCATCTGGCGTGATAAAGATCAAACCAATCCCTAATTTTTCTGTTATAACTGTGTCTGATTCTTCCTTTTCTGGCTGATGAAACACCGTCAAAGTACATCTCCCAGCATTGCTCACTGAAGAATTTCATTTGTAACACTTGCTCTTCTAGTAGTTCGTCATTGAGAGGGGACCCAACTGGCAATGGGTGTGAAGCAAGAAAGTATGCTAGAATTTGTCCCTTGATAACACGGAGGGGAACAAAAGTTATATCAAATTGCAATAAGATCATCAACCATCTTGCTAGACGTCCAGAGAGTGTTGGTCGGGTCATCAAATATTACAACAGATTGAATTTTGAGATTAGGGTAATCTTATGAGAGAGCATGTAATGTCTAAGCTTTTAGGTGGCAAAAATTAGTGCCAGACAATGCTTCTCAATAAGTGGATACCTCATCTCCATCGGTATTAGACGATGACTTAAGTAGTAGAGTGAGTTTTCCTTACCCTCATCCTTGACTTGATCTAAGAGTGCTCCAAGAGAGTTATCTAAGGCCACGGTATAAAGTATCAAAGGTTTCTCTGGGATAAGGTCCGCTGGCATTTCTCTTCTCAAATGAATTTGGCGTCCTTTTTAATTAATGTCGAGAAGGGTTGACACCTACCTGAGATATTAGAAATAAAGCATCTCAGATATGCCAACTTCCCTTGGAAGGAACTTAGATGTTTAAAGGTTTTAAGAGGAGGCATTTCCAAGATAGCTAATCTTATCTGGGTCGAACTCGATTCCCCGATGACGGACAACAAATCCTAGAAACTTTCCATAGCTAACGCCAATGGCGCACTTTAAGGGATTCATTTTAAGGTCATATTGTCGTAATCGTTTGAACACGATCCTCAAATCATACAAATGGTCTATTTTATGTTTACTCTTTATGACCAAATCATCCACGTAGCATTCTACTTGATTATGAAAGTGGTTGTCAAAATTTTTTGTCATTGCTCGTTGGAATGTAGCTCCGGCATTCTTTAACCCAAACGCCATCACTATGTATCAAAAAATTCCGATCAGTGTCCTGAAGGCTGTAAGTGTAGCATCCTTGGGAGCCATCTTAATTTGGTTATATCCCGATGATCCATCCATGAAGGAGAAAATTTCATGTGTAGAAGCGATATCCACCATCATTTCCGGTATTGGTAGTGGGAACTCATGTTTTGGACATGCCTTATTTAGATCTCTGAAATTGACACAGACGCGTATTTGTCCATTTTTCTTCTTGAATGGAACAATGTTAGCTAACCATTTGGGGTACTGCTCTTCCCGTACAAAGTAAGCATCTATTAGTTTCTTCACCTCGGCAATGACTTGATGTTTTATTTCGAGGCGATTCGTCTGGGATCTTTGTTTACAGGAGTCATACCTTTGTCCACTCCGATTTTTTGATTTGCTACTTCTGTTGATAGTTCTGACATTTCATCATAATTCCAAGTGAAGTAATCTTTGAATCCTATTAACAGTTTGATCAATTTTGAAGATTCTTCATCGTTGAGTAGAGAGCTTATAAATGCAGGTCGGGGTTGTTCTTCAGTTTCGATGTTAATTTCTTTTGACTCATCAACAGTTTACTTGATTTACTTTTTAAATTTTGGCAGAGCATCTTCTATTGGTTGATCATTAAAGTCATCCTCTATATCAAGGCAATCCTCCCTTAATTTATTAGTAACAACCATGCAAAATTACGAATCATCAACTTGTCCCAATGTACCAAATCCTAGACCCTCTTTCAAATTTGGAGTCCGACGTTTAACACTCCATAATTTTTCAACATGTTAGAGTTTACCTTTTGGCATTTGTTTTGGCAAATGTCCTTATTGAATTAACTTTTGTTCGTAAGGTGAAAATTAACCAAAAGGCGTTTCCATTAATTCATTAGGATCATCATCCAAATTTACATGATTTTCAAGATTAGTAGAGGTAGAAGCAAGGTAAAATTTGCTCGGTTTTGAACCAGCACTATGGACTTCCTTGACCTCTAAACTCTCGACATTTTGGGGGAGGATCGGAGTAAGGGTCATAGTATTCACATAGTGGTTTATCCGATGATACATTATTTCATATTTACTTTTTCCTGTATCTTCTAAGGATATCTCGT
Source organism: Phalaenopsis hybrid cultivar (assembly GCA_002079205.1). NCBI lineage: Eukaryota > Viridiplantae > Streptophyta > Magnoliopsida > Asparagales > Orchidaceae > Phalaenopsis > Phalaenopsis hybrid cultivar. The sequence goes on along the minus strand of JXCR01061415.1, from coordinate 422,942 downwards.
AGACCAGATACAATATCAGGTAACCACTTTGTCTTTTCCTTTTTAGGAATATCTTTGTGATGTATGCTTGGTAAGATTCTCGGAGCTAGTCTTGACTTTACTGGTTGATGGCCTTTGGTCCCGGTAGCGGTGGAATTTGTAGTACCAGCAGCAGTGTCATACCTGTTTCCCATGCGGAACCAGACGGGAATGTGAGCGGGTAGATTTTCCTTTGATTTTTGTTTGGAGGACTTGATGTCCCATAAAATCTCTTCCTTCATTTGAGGGGATTTTGCATGTCCCACTCGTTTGAGTAACTCGTGGACTGAACAACCATTTTTGACATCTAGTCTCTGAAAAACTGAGTTGACTCGAGTGATAGGGTAGACTTCTTTTTCTCTCTATCCTGTCAATGAAGTGATGGTAACGCAACAACAATCTTCTGGACACTCTTGTGTCCGTCGGTGTTCACTAAGGAATGAAATCTGCTCCCTCGCAGTAGCGGATATATCTCTGTTAGTCCAAACTCCTCTTAGTGAAGCTCTTCCTTTACAAGTATTTCCTCAGGAGTCTGGGCTTTAGCAGCCGTTCAAACTCTTCTGTTACGGTTTGTCTTCTGATTTTGAGTTAGTGGTGCAGTACTTGAACTTGATCCAATTTCAAACACTAAAGGTGGGGCAGCTAATCCTTCAGTTGGATCCTCAACAATCATTATTTCTTTTCCCTTGGTAGCGGGAACAACAGGTTTGGCGAGTGCCACGATGGCAACAGTAGACTTGGCTTTCTTTTAGGAAAGGATGTCCTAAAGACAGTTCAGGTTGAACTCAGCAGACGACTCCTGAATTTTTGGAGCGGTAACTTTCATCACAACGAACGGAGCCTTCCCAAGAATAACCTCAAGGTCTTCAAATCTAGCTCAATACTTAATGGTGGGAGCAATGTTGTGGGCCTCATGGCTTGTTGGCAAGTTGCACGAAAAGGTCAGCGTTGGGTAGGCATTGCAGCAGCTTTAAAAGAAGAAAGCTTTGGGGTTAGCTATATGGCCAAAACCTAGCAATCTTTAGTGCAAGCATTAAAAATTTATAGAGGTTGGTCTGTAAACCGAGTAAGTCTTAGTTTGTGGGAATTTTAAAAAAAATTTGGTAAAAAGGTAATTTGAAAGTAGAAAAATTTAAATAATATAACAAAATTTTAAAGCACGTGCAACACAACACAATTTAATTTAATTAGCAAAATAGCAAATCAGGTTTGGAAGGGAGAAGTGAAAGGCTTAGGACCCAATGCAAGATCCATTTAGCAACACACACTGCCCAGGTGGAACTAGTCCACCTAAACATCTATAGGGGTCCGACCTCACAAGAAGATTTAAGAAGTGCTTAATGGCCTTCTGAACCCCTCTGTTCTAAGCTGGTCGAACAGACAGTTGTGAAGTCCAAAGAGCTGGCCGTATTTTCCCATGACAAAAATGGGTAAACTATGTCAACGGAAGAAGGGTAATTTTGGTCCAAGAGGGACATGGACACATTACTGATTTATGAAGATAATTTTTCCTAGTTTAAATGGAGAGAAAAACCATCCCAGCGGAGTCGCCAGAAGTTGTCCGCACTATTTTGGTTAGCGGGTTGTCGTAAGAAGCTGTCGACCATCGGAATCAACTTTAAACATTATGGGGCATGTTAAAGTTGATTAAAGCGACACTGGTTAGGATCTTACAGTTCTCTCATTCCGGTACCATTATTTTATATTGGATTCACTTAGTCCAAATGAATTTACTAAACTCAACTTATAGAGTTCCATACATTTATTTAGACCATAGGAAGCCTCATTAGCAACCGTAGGTTACCTCCTCTGAGGGATTCTCGATCATCTGATAGAGACATCTTAATTTAGTTGTAGTTGTTGTTTGGTGTGATGTTTGTGATTAAATTTTGAGTTGTCTTATATTTTGATTGTTATGGCTGTGAATTTTATCTTGATTGATTTTAGTTTTAGTTTTCATGCAGGTTGACATCGTTATTTAACAAACAAATTTTGTAAGCATAGAAAGTACAGTATGAAAGTACAAAAAAGAAGGCACTGTAAACTATAAAAAGTGTACATGGCGAGTCTTCTCGTTCCAACACTTGAAACTCAAAATGCATGTGAGAGCACTTTATATAAAGCGAAAAAGTAAGGTTTTAGTGATCTATCCAACCCTAGTTCATATCTTGTTGGGTCTCTATTAATTTAATTAAGGATGATTTTTCTTACGCAAAACATATTATGTTTAGTGGACCTCCGAGGTATCCAACAGATCTGGAGAAGTAGGTCCATGCTTCCCTCTCACTGCCTGATGAAAAGTCTCAAGCTCTTTTTAAACTTATTATGTTGCTTAATAACCCATCATGTAAATACCTTTAATGCTCAATGAACAGTGATGTTTCAATTATTCCTAAGAGTAGGGTAATTATCACTTATAATTTAATTTGAGGATTATGTGGGTGAAGACCCTTATAGGGGCAAGTTAATTTTATCAAGGAAATTACCCAACTTTTTAATTTGGGCTTGTAATGTTTTAAAGGTGTTCAATTTTTAATTATGTTCACTTTTCTAATCCTCATTTAACCACATTTGATTTAGCCTAGGTCACTACTAAGCCCTTTAGACATTTGATAAATGTCTTAGCTATATTTTTTTTTAAAAAAAAGGTTGAATTTTACGTGATGATGATTCGTTTTTCAAAGTCATTAGAACACCAGATAGGGGTCTTAAGATTCAAGATTTGAAGAGCATATAAAGGGATAATAAAGCATTTTTGAGGAGGGTAAAACAACCCCCATTAGATAAGAAATTATTCCTCCAATCATTAAATTTGTTTGATCTTATCCACAACTTCTTCAAATTTTATTTGCTTTTGACGACCCTTAAGCAAATTTACTCTCAAATATTTCAGGGGCAAGGAGGAAGCATGAAACACAGTGTAATTACTACTCCAAATCATAGTAGAGCTTTTGACTGAATTCTGAAAATACATATTGCATTTATCTTTGTTGAAAACCAGACCAGAATTATCTTGAAAAGTATCCAGTACTTGCATAAGCACTTTAATGGTTGATTTACTGCCATTACTGAAAATTTTGCCATCATCAACATATGTTAAATGGTTAACCATAATAGAAGATTTATGTGATAATTGAGTATATGGTTTATTCATCTGCAAATTGTTAATTAACCTGGAGAAATAATCAAAGGCAAGAATAAAAATTGTAGGGGACAAAGGATCTCCCTGCTTAATTCCCCTAGTGGTAGAAAAGAAATCATAAGAATCACCATTAACTAGAATAGAATGATGATTATTGACCAACCAACTATGAATGAAAGAGCAAAGATTTTTATGAAAAGCTCTGGCCTACGAGATATTTAATATGAAGTTCCAACTAATAGTATAATAAGCCTTATTAATATCAAGTTTGATAATCTTATTACCCCATGACACTTTTTATCTAGATCTTCCATCATCTCCTGTACTAGAATAATGTTATCAGTTATTTCGCTCCATTTAATTAAAGTTGACTGTTGCATAAAGATAATATTACTCAGCATAGGTTGCAATATATAGACAAGTAATTTATTATGAACTTGGGCCAACTCAATGACATGTTGCAGCTTACATATGACCAGATCTTCCAAGTTTTCTACAACCTTCTGAGCCTCTTTGAATCTATTGTGAATATTACCAAAATGCATAACATTCAACTTTCTTAATCCAGCAACTACCTGTTTATGTAGTTTCTATAGAACATACCAAGGATTAGCAACACCATTTGTATACTAGGTCTGTTTCAAAGTGCTCAGAAAAGTATTATTAGTAGTCCAATTATTCAGAAATTTAAAATGAAATTTAGCGGGTTTAGTAGTAAAAGCAAGTAAATATAGAATTATGATCCAACCCTGCATGATTAAGATGATGCACTTTAGAGACATGCAAATAGTTGAGGAGATGTTGATTACCGAAGAAGCGATCCAGACGTTGGAAAAGAGGACCCCTCATCCACGTGAAAGGAGTACCCATGAAACCAAGATCTAAGAGACCCGCTTCAGAAATTTTATCACAAAATTGATTTATAAGATTAAGTTTTCCACCTCTGCCTCCTATCCTTTCCAGAAGAGTTCATAATCATATTGAAATATCCTCTAACGAACCAATTTTCAATAATATTATCACCCTTAGCTACGAAAGTATCACAAAGATAGTTTTTTTTTTGAAGAACTGTGCTAACATAAACGAAGGAGGCCCAGGAGAAGAAGGAATCGATTTTAAAGTGAGCCAAAATAACTTGCTCCTTATTTTGTACAATGTTAAGCTCAATGTTTTTTTCACAAAAGATCCAAATCTTATTGTTGGTGTTACAGAAATGATTGTATTGCTTAAACTTTCTGATGATACACTCCTTATTTATAGAGACAAGCGACTCTAAAATACCAAAAGTAGCCATATTGTGGACTCTTCTTAAATGTTTAAGTCTATTAAGGGAGGCTAGGTTTGCCACCCCCTAATCTTCCACACCATAATATTACTCATTAGATCTCACCACACCCCTTCTAGTAGACCTAGAAATGGTGGTGAACTGTTCCCCATTAGAATGAGACTTCCCATCAATACTGATATTATCCTTATTCAAATGTAACAATTCAATTTTCCTATTTATTTTCTTTCTACTAGCTTTTGGAACTAACCATTCTTCTTCAAGAGCATTAGAAGCAACCAATATATTTTCATCATTTACCTCATGCATCTGATGAAATTGATTTTCTTTCCCATTTTCCACCTCCAAATGCATGTAAGCATAAGGCGAGGGTGTTTGCACCTTCAGTACGTTAGTCTGTGTAGTGGGAGTAATATCATTAGCATGACTATTCTCCACTCTATCTTCAATCACATCCCTACTAATAAGAGCAACATGATCATCATTTGTAACCATAACTTCTTCAGTACTCTTAACTTCTTCAATTATTTGCATTTAAATCTTCAATTATTTCATCACTATGATAGCCATTTACCTTATTCTCATCAACTTTTTTATTGAAATCCGTTTCTTTACTCTGACAAAAAATTCCCTTTTTTGAATGTGGATGAAGACGGTAACATTTAACAGCATTATGACCAAACTTTTGACAATGTGAACAATATGGTGAATGTTTTTCAATTTTCACCTTTTTCCAGTAGCCTTTATGTGCTGTCCCAATCTAGTTTTCATCACAAAAAGGTAACGTTATATCTCTCTCAACTAAAATATGTGCTTCAGAAGGCCTAATCAATAGAAAGTGGGTCCATATATTTTAGTGGTTTGCCATAAGTCGTAGCTAGAGAGAAAAGTATCTCTTGATTGAATAATTGAAATTTCAATCCTGGAAAACGCAACCAAAATGGAATTAGAGGAGGTTTCACTTTAAGATCAAAATCAGTAGCCCATATCAAAATTTTCTTCGTAGTATTATCAATTTTAATAAAATGTCGAGATAATAAATTATTGTAATCTTGATCATGAATGTGACGCCCATCTGGCAAGCCAAATTTCCAAAATCACGTAAGTTTCAAAGCATCTAATTCCCTACATATACAGTCCAATTTAGGTTGTCCCAAAACAAACTTCGCTACGAGAACATGATGAGTAGATGAAGCTAGAATATTATTATCATCTTCAGAAATGAACATTGCTAACTTTCTGCTTTTCATACCAGTATTCCAAATAAAACTATAATCACCCCCATCACTCAAAACATCAGGAAATGACTGAAGGAAATGTCCAGAACCACTAAAATTAGAAAATTGAGCCCTCGAAAGGGCTTCCACAAAAAATTTCTCCATCAAAACTAAACAAATTTCTTTTAGGAATTGAAAATCACATCAATTGGCCAAAAGGAAATCAGAAATTGAAATTTCAAAAAATCACCAACCAAAATACCACTAAATCCTTGATCTCTTAGATTCCAGCAATTAAATCACCAAAAACATCAGAGAAATTCAAATCACAGAAATCAGACTGGACAAAAACCCCTTCATTTGAAAACAATATTGCCAGAACAGGGAAAGCACAAGGAATTAACGCAATAAAGGAGATAGGAAAGATCTCACCAGCGATTTGGAGCATCGTTATCACCATCGCTGAAAATTGCCCGCAAATTGCGGCAAATCCCAAACCCTAGCATCGCTCCCATCACAGTTTCGTTGGATTGATTTCAACACTGAATTAGATGTGTTCACTCAAAAACTGTTAGTTTGTAATCGTTCGATTTTGAGTTTTTTGTAAAATTATGTGTTAGAAAATTGTTTAATTATGAGTGTAAATGCTTAATTGAGTTAATTAGAGGTTGATGTGGTGCGGTATGCAGAAACTTTTCAAAGAAAACCAAAATTTGAGAATTTTTAGTGTTAGCCCCTGAGGTGCCAGTTTCTCGAAAATGCACAAATTCACTTAAAACTATGAAATACCCTTGTAAAACTCCATTTTACTGCTTGGGTTGTCTCCTACCTCAAAACTAAGGCCAATCTCAACCTAGGGGTTGACATTTGGTGCATTTGAGGAGATTTTAAAGCCTAAAAGTCTTGGATTTCATCTTCTCTTGGCAAGAGCTTCACTTTAAATTAGAAATTTTTTATTTTAACCATGGATTTATCCTACATTTTGGAAATCCCAAAATTTTAGAGTTTTTTTGAGAAGTTTAAAGAGAAGCGAGGTTGAAAAGCTTCTTACAATATATTCCTACTTTTGGAGTTTTTGTTGGATTTTATTTGAATTTATATAAAAATTCTTATGGTTCTAACAGTAAAGAGAGGAAAGCCTACGAAAAATTTTGATGCAAGGAGATTTGTTAATTTTAAGGCTCAATTTATAATACTCAAATTGGCTCAAGGAAATTAATTCAGGAGCGAGCATTTTCAAATCCAAGAGGAGAGATCAAAAAGTTGATTAATGCTCGGAAGTGGGAAACTTTATGCAACTTCATTGTAGTGGCCATAGTTCTTGTGATTTGAGAATTCTATGCCAATCTTAGAGTGACAACGGATGACCACATTTATATTGGCGGTAAGCAAATTGAATTTACTCATAGAAGAATCAATGAATTTTATGGACTTAGAAATGCATTTCATTGTGAGTATGTTGCATTTGTGATGATTGATTCATCACTTGATGACGTAATTTCCTATCTCACTGATGGAGGAGGTGAATGGAAAGTTAAAAATAATCACAAAGTAAATTTCCCCACTTTCATGTTAAATGTTTAATCTAAGGCAATACATTACTTCATCTCAACAAAGTTGCTTCCAACTAATCACCTGATCGAAGTAACTAAGGAAAGAGCATTATTGAATTTTTCGGTTGAAGAAATGAAAGCAATTGTATTGGTGCTCTTATTTTGCATAATGCATAGAGCATTGCTAGAAGTGAGGCAGCTAGCAATTTTGGATATCCTGCCTTGATTTTCATTTTATGTGAGCATCTGGTGTAGAATTTAGTAGAAATGAAGAAACGTTGCAACCACTAAAACCCATCAGAAAACCCACTGTTCATAATCATTTGTTGGATCTAGGAGTGGAAGTAGTGATACACCATCCACATCAGCTCTAAGATCATATACTTCTTATTCTATTTAACTTGATAATATTATAGAATGGTTAATGATTCAATAATCCAATCTCCTAGCAATGTAGAATATAATAAGTGGTATAGAAGTTAGTAATGCCTACACTGATGAATACAAGCAAGAAAGAGTCAAGCACGACATTGCATATGAAGAGGCGATGATTAGATTTTTGAGGTATGATCATACTGTAGAGTTTCCTACATGCCCCAACATCACGCCTTATGTACAACAAGAAGAAGAAGAAGCGGAAGAAGAAGAAGAAGAAGAGGAAGAGGGGGACGATGAAGAGTGAAATTTATTTTGGTTTTGTTTGTTTTTATATTTTGTTTCTTCTTATATTTTGTTTGTTCTTATGTTTTATTGTTGATGGTATGGGTTAGAACAATTTTTGTGTTTAGTTTTGGATCTATTGAACGGGTATATGTAACAGTAAATTGTAGATATTTATTTTTCAGCATTTTTAGTTGCTTTAGTTTACAATTTATTTCTTTAATCTATCTTTTCGTAGCAAATCCTTTGATATATTATGGCTTTTAATGCTTTAATGTCTGTACTTTTTATGTTAGCACCTGCAAAATATCAAGAGCCAAGTTTCATATTTAGAATCCTCTAGAGGTTAGTTTCTTATAGAGTTTTAATATTTTCTTTGAGATGAAAATTTTTCGTACTACATGCTTTACTTGTTATTTAAAAATTTAAGTTTGGGGAAAAGAAAATTTTCTGTAAAAAAAGTGAAATAAATTTTATTTGTCCTCAATTAATTATACTTTTAAAAATAAATTTAATATGACCATGAATTTTAGAATTTAACTTTAAAAAAACTATATTTTAGTTTATAAGTATTATGGTAAATTTAACAAAAAATCTTTAATAATGATGGTTAATTCTAGAGTTAAGATACTTGGTATGATAGAATAAGACTATGTTTTTCTATTTATGGTAATGGAAATTATAATTTTGAATTTATAAGAATTTTATAGTATCATGTAAGAAGAAAATAATGATAATTTATAAAAAATATTCAAAGTTAATTTGAATTTATAAAGTGGGTAAGAAGTTTTGACTTTAAGAAGAGGATAGTGAAGTTCAAATTTATTAAAGGCTATCCATATATAGTAATCCTCACATGTAAAGAAAAAAGAAGAAAAAAAAGAAGGAATTGAAAATGATCCTAAAGAAAAGAAAAAAGAGAAAGAAAAACTAAAAGAAAATAAAAATATGTGAGGAGAAGCTTAAGGAGATGCCTAATAAAAAGTCGACTTCACTTGAACAAACTTGAGGAAAAAGGCTTTATTACATTTTCTAAACTTGTGTCTGAGTATTAACATTCTTAATATTAAATATTTCATGAAATTATTTTTCATATGAATATTCTAAGTATCATTGATATGAATAATTACAATTCCTCTTGAAATGAATGGAGATTCAGAACTCTTAGACTTGATTACTTTGTGTTCTTATACTTGTAGTTTTAACCTAAGTTGCTAAAAGTTTTTCTTTAATTGTGCTATTATATTTATTAAAATAAATTATTGAAGTTTATAAGTTAATCTCTCCCATAATTCATATTTTTATCTAATAAAATGGTCACGTAAGGGCAAGTAACATTTATGTTTGGGGGATTTTGATACACTAAAATAGTGCACTATTTTATATATTTTATGCATATTGTGGTGATATTGGACTTTAAAGAATGGTATTTTCATGTTTTTGTTACAAGTATATCAATTTTAGAAATTTGAAGCAAAAAGTAGTTAAAAGGAGATAATTTGGAGCCAAAATGAAGATTTTCATGATCCTGGCGCCAGAGGCGCCATTTTATGGGGAAGCAGTGCCATAAGAACCAGAATTGGTGCCAGAGGCTCCAGAATCCACATAATAGTGCAGACTTCATAAGGCCGGTGTTAGAGGAGCCATAAGCGCTAGACAAATTAAGACGGAGTAAGGTGGTCCGTGACAATTTGTAATTGGGTTTTGAAGGCTCCAAACCATTCAAACGTCCCAAAGAGTGGTTCAATGCATCTAGACACCTTGTGAAGGCTCTTTAATCAAGAGAAATGTCTCTTGGATGAAGGGACATGTCTCTTAGTGTTAAAAGATGTGACTTTGGGGGGAAAATAGTAGGGAATTTTGTATTCCTTTTGAAAGAAGGGTGGCCCTAATTAAAAAGGAGAAGAGTCTAGAGAAGAAAGGGGGTCATGGAATAGAGAGGAAACTTTTGGGGTGAGAGAAGTCTTGGAGAAGAGAGGATTTACTTCTAGGGTTGTAAGACGAGAGGGAAAGTGATAGATTTGTTCTTCATTACACTTATAAGAGAGATTTGAGTGTGATTGTAAAGAGAGAAAGTGGTAAAAGGAAACTTCTAGGGATTTTCTTGTGAATGAGAGTGAGATATGTTGTGTTCTTTTCTTTTTTTGTTTTGTAAACTTGTTTATCCATGTTTTATTATATCCGTCTCATGAATTTTGAGTAGTCTTGTTTATCTTTCTCCATACAATAAGATTTGGTTTTGTGAAGAATTAATTTTTTTTTGTGTAAGTGTTAACCTCACTTTTGGGTGAGGTTTAATTTTTCCTCTTTAGTAGCCTAGGGTCTAGCCATGGGACTTTCCTGTTGACTATTCTTATAAAACTAGAAAAGGAACCCTCACCATTAGTAATTCCAAACTCCACTTTACTCAACTTGAAGTTCCACATATTGGTCCTGACCTCTAGCACTTAGTAGGTGGTGTCAATATGTGGGATCCCAAAGAGAGTTCCCATAGGACAACTTGACCTTAGGGTTGACCCTGGGTGTCAGTCTAGAGCTAAGGTACTCACCTCACTCACAATCACTCACAAATACAAACCCAAAATTTCTTGACTTTGATCCCTTAATCCTTTGGGAGACTCATTTAGATGGTTCCCTAAATCTACTGGCCCCAGGCTAGGGTTTGGCTAAGACCAGAACATAGAGGAGCCAAATAAGGTTTCCATTGGTCCATAGCTCATTTATGATGGTTAGCTCCCCAATTCTACCAAAAATACTCAACTTGGCTTTTTTTCCACTAAACTCCACCAAATTACCTAAGTACCCTTGAGACCCTAAATTTAGCCAAAATTCTCAAATTTATCCAAAACACCCAAATTTGTTCAAAAATCATTTCAAACCTTTTGAAAATATCAAAATTACCCAAAATCACCAAAAAACTTGCCAAATTACCAAAATGTCCATCCTTAGCCCAAAATTCCAAAAATTCCAAAAAATCCAAAAAATTCCCAAAACCTTGCAAATATTACTAATTTTATTTATTTCAACTATCACATGACCCAATTTGATGAATTTGATCATTTTGACCAAAACTCTCAAATTGTCTTTAAAGGTCTGATTTCCCTAAATTCACCTCAAATGTCCATCATTTGGTCCCAATTTCCCCCATTTTCAATTCTAAACTAAAATTCACCTTCCATATGACCAATCTAAACCAAATCCAAGCTCAATTTTCCCATGCTTTGAACCCAATTTTCATCTAAATCAAACTCCCGATTTCGGCCATATGACTTGATCTCACCAAATTGAACCTATAGCCAACTCTCTTTGTCACAATTTATGTTGAAAACTCTTCATAACACTCCTACACAGCAAAATTGACATTCAATTGGCCTTGAAAAAGCCTCAATTTCATTTAATTTTGATGTAAGTCCAAAAAGCCCAATTTTACCCTAAATTGGCCATGTCTCAAAATTCCATCAAATTGATTGCCTTAGCCCCAAAATTGACACCCAATTTATGTTGAAAAATCTTCATGAAATTCATATTGACCATTCTTAACAATCAATTTGGACTTAGCCTAAGCCTAGACCAATCTAGACCCAAGTTTGGCTCAACATGCCCAAAGGGACCAAAATTCCAAAATCCCACAAATTGAACCCCCAATTGAACTCAAAATCACTTCAATCCTTCACAAAGAATGCTCATTTCAATCATCTACACAATGTTAATCAATTAATTGGGCTCAAGATCATGGATGGACTAGCCAAAACTAAAGCTTTAGCCAAATTGACCTACATGGACCCCTTCACCTAAAGTTGACCCAATCTAGCCAAATTGGCCAACCAAAAACCATCACAACCAAATTTTAGACCTTATTGACCAGGCTAAACCCCATGGAACCACCCAAATGAGCCATGGACCAAAGGATCCTCAAATCAAGGTACTTACTTCCAAAATTAAGCCTAAGGGATTTTTGCCAAAACTAAATAGCTCCAAAAACTAATTGTTGTGACAGATTCCTCTGGCTCACTTGACCTGCTGGCCACCTCCCCTAGCCTTGTCGACAACCTTAGTCACTGGAAGAGCCAAAAATGTGAGCCACTACCAAAAATTTAAACTCAATTCAAACCTTGAGGCCACCTCATCCCACTGCCCTTCACAAAAGCATCATTTTACACCCCTCAATTTACCCACAGAGCCACCATAAGCCAATTTTATAAAACCTCCACCTCCATGGTATAGGAAGGTGTGCTAAAAATTTCTTAAGGATACCCTCTAAAATCACTCACTGAGCTTCCTTGAGACCTCCACAGTGCAACCCAACCACTCCATTGCCCTATTTCTTCTTGTCAGAATCAATTTGTGAGCTCAAATCCTTTTCGGAGACAGGACATTCTCTACCACACCTCCACTGTCCACCAAATCCAAATTAAACTCACCCACACCATCACCACACTAAACTAAAGTAAAGCCCTATCAAATCCCTCTCATATAGAGCCTCTAAGATAGCTCAAGACCAACACCCAATTTTGGCCTTGATCGAATTTGGGTATAGACCTTTCACTACGGCCAGAGGCATAATCCTTAGCCTCGTTGGACCTCCACAAACGTGTTGAGCACCTCTGATTGAAGCTTCCCTTCTCAGAGCAAAGGTATTGAACTTCCCCACTTCCCAAGCCTATTTTGATTCTCCATTTATTTAGAATTAATTTAATGGCTTGTTTACAATATGGATGTGTTCATCACACTTAGACGAGTCCATAAGATCAAACTCCACAAGATTTGATTTAGTTTAGAGGGAGATCTTAAGGTTTTAGTGTGGACGGTTCTTGAGTTAACCTATTTGGAATTATGGCAGGGAGCCGTCCGATCGTGTGTTTATCTCGTAAACGAACGATATCTAGCCAGATGAACTCTTAGTGCGTGAACCGCGGGCTCCATGGCATGCTAAAGTGGAAAGCGTAACGAATGGGAGTGTGATGCATCGTCGTTCGGAGCTGCTTAAGATGAGGTGGAGTCGTGTGTTTAAATAGATAAATATGGAATTAAATAAATAAGAAAATGATCCCTAACTTCAAAAATTCATATCTTAGTGTAGAAAAATCACAAAAAATAAATAAAAATACCCTCTTGCTCAATGAACAAAGGAGAATAATATAGAAATAATTTAAAGTTTATGTGATGCATATGTTATTTTTAATTAATTATACACTGTTTTGAGTCTTTTAATTCTCCAATCATGTAAACATTTCACCGTAGCTTCAAATTTTGGCATGTTGTTGCCTCTGTCTTAGAAAACATTCTCTGATTTTGTAAAAGTTAGAGGAGATCTTTAGACAGAGATCCATGTTTTTCAAGTTTATGTCTATTACTTGCATAAATTAATTCGTAATACTTAGCATGTTGTTTAGAAAAATCTAAGAAAATNTTTTGTAAAAGTTAGAGGAGATCTTTAGATAGAGATCCATATTTTTTAAGTTTATGTCTATTACTTGCATAAATTAATTAATAATAATTAGCATGTTGTTTAGAAAAATCCAAGAAAATTTTGAAAAGTTTGTTGTGACCAGAGAACCCTTTAGAAAATATTTCATGGGCTAAGTCATTAAAAATGCACTAACTTTCACCAAACCCTAAAACACAAAGAAAATTAATTTGGGAAATATCAACATCTAAATGACTTGATTTTTAATCTCCATTGTAATTTAAGGTTCAAAGAACTCCCCATGGAGCTCATTTGATAACTCAAATTGATTTTCTAAGTTAAATGTTATTTTTAACAATAAAATGATTTTTAAAAATTAAAATATAACTAAAAAAATTATAAAAATTATTTTTGGAGTTCTCTGTGATCAGATGATTTTCTAAAAATAAATTTTTATTTAAAACAAAAATTACATTTTTAAGCCTTTCTTTAATATTTAAATAATTAAAAAATGATAAAAATTACAAAAATAATAAAATTCATGAAAATGTTTTAAATTGTTTCTTAAGGACTTAGTAATAATTGAAATATTTTTCTGGATTTTCTAAGTGAAGCTATTGAATTTTGAAGCTTAAAATAATTTTTAAAGGCTAAAAATAGGTTTTCACTAAAACAATTCTAATAATTCAAAGAAAAATCAGAAAAATGTGAAATCTATTTCTCTAGGTTCCTTGACCTCAGAGATATTTAATAAAAAAATAAAACTTATTGTTTCACATTTAAAATATTTTATAATTAATAAATTCTCTAGAACATTAAATAATTCTAATAATTCAAATAAAATTCAAAAAAACATGAAATTTAGTCCCAATGATTCACTGTCTACATCTATCTCCAGTAAAAATTGCAAGGGATTAGGCCTTGCGATGGTCAAGTTATGAAATTTTCTTTGAAAAATCTTATTTTTGCATAAAAATAAATATGTAAATTAAATTAAAATTTGAAAAATCACATTTTCTCCTCTGATGTCTTAATTGACCCATGAGTGAGGTGGGATGCAAATTCTAATGTAATTTGAATTAAGTTTGATGAATTATGAAGTATTAGAACCTTAGGGGCAAAAGTGTAATTTTAGAAATTTAGCCTTAATTAACATTTTGACTTAATTCAAGAAAGGGATATGGGCAACATCTGATTTTAATTAACATATTTGGATGATTGAAACACAAGGGATTAATTGGTAGAAACCAATCTCACTTTTTCCATGTAAAGGATAAATTTGAAATTTCATAAATGATTAAAATTTGGGAGTCTACCAAATTAAAAGATCCTAGACTTAGGGGAATAGTTTTGGTTGTTAATATCTCACTAATTTAAAGTAATTAGATCCATTTAGAAAGATTATTTAACCGCTTTCTGTGGTCTGGTAACCAATCTAGAAAGCATTAGGCGTCCTTTGATAAAGTTGCCAAGCCTATTGCATGAATATTCACTTTGGTTTTATAAGTTTGAAGCAAAACTCTGACATTAGTATGTGCAAGTTGTGGTTAAATTTTTGTGTTAATACTTCGTTATGCGCTCGCTTTCTTCTTCATAAATATTGTACTAAATCAAATCCGACTACAGTTCAAATGAAAGTGGGGGATTCTAAGAGTTGGAAAGCTATTTTGAAATATAGAGAGTTTGCGAATTCATATTTTGGGAAGTGGGTGAATGTAATATTTCCTTTTGGCATGATCATTGAGACTTACGAGATATAGAATTATCTATTACTCCTCCACAAAATATTAAATTGACTATCTCCGATGTTTGGTTGGACGAGAATTGGGATGTTAATACATTAAGGTCTATTTTTGGAGATAGAAGTGGTTTTGTAACTATGATTCCTATTAAGAAGGAGAGCAAAGACACCCACATTTGAAGAACTTCCTATAATCTTTCACCTTCAAAGCTAATGTATTCTAATATTTATTTTCATGAAAAATGGCGATGCGGTAAATTTATTTTGAACACTTTTCTAACTCCCTGTTTCTCTTTTTTCTTAGGGAGACGTTTATTTAATATGATTCCTATTGATAATTTCCTATACTTAATGGGTTAAAATTTTCTTCACAATGTCATTTATGTATGAATGAAGAGGAATCGATGGTGCATCTTTTTTTCCAGTGTTCTTATGCTAAAGAAACTTACAATACATTGGGAAAACATTTTCATATTAGTTGGTGTGATTGTAATGATAACGAAAGCTACCTCCTAAAGTGGAGAGCTGCAGATATGGATCCCAAATTAGCTAGCTTCCCTTTATTGGTGATTTGATTTATTTGGGTAGCAAGGAATGATAATTAACATCAAAATTTGGGTTTGTTCCTGACTAATATGGTTGCCTATATTCTTACTTATTTATCTCGAGCTTGTGCTAATTTGGGGTTACATGCTGATTTGCACCAACCAAAGGTGGGTCGGATGGCCACTACTATTAAGTGCAACCCCCTCTTATAGGCTAGATCAAAGTGAATAATCATGGAAGTTAGACTTCCAAGGCAACTAGAGCTGGTGATGTGTTTAGAGATCATTTAGGCTTTTGCATGTGTTTCCTTGCTTCTCCGATTATTGCTTCTTCCCCTTTTGAGGCCGAATGCTGGTCTTTTTTACTCTCTTTATAGGTGGCTATAACTTTTAAATTCTCAAATCTGGTTATAGAGACTGATTTGTTTAATTTGTATAAGGAGTTTGATATGAATAATACACATAAATGGAATGTCGTGGTAATTTAGAATAGAATAAGAGAGCTTATTCATAAGTTTAATATTTCTTTTCTTTTGTCTCATATCCTTAGGGAGGACAACTCCTCGGCAAATTGGTTGGCTAGAAGGGGTAAAATGGAGGAAAGTTTATCTGTTGGTTAGAAGGGTAAAATGGAGGAATGTTTATTTGTTGGTGTTTTACCTGGGACTCATCTAAAGTATTTCCTGAAGGGGGGCTCTATGGATTTGCCTTAAATTATGCCATGAGGAAATTTATCTCAAAGTTTTCTCGATATTGAAGGTTTTCATGGGCTTTATTATAGACTCAATGTATTTCTTTTGAATGGGATGGCTCTCTATGTTGTAATTCAAGTTCGGAGGGATCAATATTTTCTTTGAAGGCATGAATATGGTTACAATGTTAATGAAAAGTTAAGTGGCTGTGGATATTTTTTTTTTATGATAAATATATGGATTCATTTGTGTTAAGCTGGTGGAGATTTTTCTTCGGTTTTTGCTGCTTGATTTTTCTTCCCATTGAACATATATGATACTTAAGGCTTCATGAAGTATGCAATGAATGCTATCTGAAGGGTGGACTAATACTGTGGTTACATATTTTCAATTTAGCCTTAATGTATATTATGGCTTAGGAGTAATTATAGGCTTTTAGGTACTTTTTCTAGTGACTTTTCTTTTAGACTGGGAGGATGCCTACATTTAATTATATGGATTAATTTTTGGTTTTATTTGTTGGATATTCGGCATGGGGTTTATCAAATTTCAGTTATTTGCTGCATATTTGTCAAGGGATTTATGGCCAGATTTTGGAAAAATGAGACGATTGCTGTGATTTCCTCTATAACTAATTGATTTACAACCAAATCCTCCATTAGTAATAATTATTCTAGACATTCCATATCTTGTAAAAATATTTTTGATTAAAAATTTTGAAACACTTCGAGCATCACATAGAGGTAAAACGATTACTTCAATCTATTTTGATACATAGTCCATTGTAATTAATATATATATATATATATAT
>JXCR01061415.1:386912-401467 GCA_002079205.1 Phalaenopsis hybrid cultivar | reverse complement strand
TACTGCCTCCCTCAATGATCCTGAACATTTAATATTCCCATAGAAATTTCATGACACTGCAGCAGGAAAGGGCAACAGCCCTTGCATTCACCCCTCTGGTGCCAAGGATGGAGAACCTGCTGTCTATTTCTCACCTCAAGAAATTATTAATCTCAATGACCAAGTTAAATTTACCTTGGTGGGGAAATTTCTTCTTGGCCACCCTAAGATGGACTTAGTCAGAAACTACTTTGAATCTATGAAATGTAATGGTGATTGACAAATTGGAATTCTTGATGGAAGACACCTACTTATACAACTCTCTGGAGAGGAGGACTATACTAGACTCTTTGCAAAACAAGTTATCCAAATTGGAGGTACCATAATGAAAAATCTGAAATGGGATCCTGATTTAGACAATAGTAAGGAACCTCCTATTGTTCTTTTATGATTTAAACTACCTGGCCTCCCAATCCAGTACTTCAATCTTAATGCATTGTTCAATATAGCATGTGTTATAGGGAGACCTATGAAAGTGGATGCTCCTACCCACAATAAGGCCAGACTTGCCCTAGCCAGAATTCTCATTGAGAGAGATGTTACTCTCCCTGAAATCAATAGAATTTGGATTGGTAATGACAGGGAGGGTTTCTGGCAAATTGTGATGCTTGAACAGAAGCCATACTATTGCAATCACTGCAGGATGTTTGGCCACACTAAAGACAAATGCTTTAGGCTTCACCTTCCCCCAAAGAAGACAGTGGCAAATCAGGAAAGGCACACCCAGCCTATTTCCCCAGAAGGCTTAATTGCTGTAGACCCCCCTCCTACTGAGAATCTGAATGATATCCTGGAAACACGTAAAAGCTCTACTACTCCTCTTGTCTCCACAGAGCCCCCAGATACTTCCCCTAGACTTTTCAGGGAGGAGGTAAATCAAATAGTTATCCAAACACCCCATCTGTCTCTTTAGATGAGGTGGTGCAACAAAAAGAGAATACCAAACAAACTACTCTGGGAATAGAAGCCCCTCAGATGAAGGATATAACAGAATTGAAGCACCTGTTGGAAGAGGAATGGCAAACACAAAAATCCAAAAAGAAGAAGAAGGTTCAGTCTGAAGTACAGAAATTAAGAGAGGGTAACATTGGATTCATAGAAACTTTGAAATTAGGGGGACCTCATCCTTCCAGAGGAAGGACTAGATCAAGATCTCAGCCTTCCCCTCACAATAATAATCCCCCCAATGATTAATATGCTTTGTTGGAATATCAAGGGCATTGCCCATCCTCAGTCTTTAAAAAGACTGATCTATCTCAATAAAAAACATAAGTTGTGGTGCTTTACTATACTTGAACCTTTGGTTCATCATAATTCTCAGATAATTCTCCAAAGATTCCCTGGTTTCTCACATTATGCTAACAAAAATAATAAAATTTGGTTCTTTTGTAGGAAAGAAATTTAATGGAGCACAGTCATAGACCATCATCAGTTCATACATCTCTCCCTTCTTGTACAAGGACATTTGGAGTATGCCACTTTTGTTTATGCTGGCACTCTGAAAGCTAATAGACAAGAATTATGGGAAGGCTTACATCTCATCAACCAAAACATGAACTCCCCTTGGATAGTAGGGGGAGATTTTAATTGCATCTCTGATGCAGCTGAGAAGTATGGAGGGAGACCTCCCAATTTGTCTAAACTGACTTATTTCAATGATCAAATACAGCAATCTGGTTTGTTTGACTTGGGGTACCAGGGCCCTAAGTTCACTTGGAAGAGGGGTATTATATGGGAAAGACTTGACAGAATGTTAGTTAATGAACTATGGCAGAAACACTATCTTTTTACTTTTGTTACCCACCTAGCCCTCACTTGTTCTGACCACATGCCTCTCTTCATCTTCATAACCTCCCCAGTTACAACTTCACCCCACCCTCCTTTCAGATACCTAAACATGTGGTCTACCCACCCCCTTTTTAATAACTGTTTTACCTCTAACTGGTTGGGTATTGATCACCTTAACCCTTTTATCAAACTTAACCTTCTGCATCAGAAAACCAGCAAAGCCTTGAGGAGATGGGGTTGGGAAACTTTTGGAAATGTATTCTCCAATGTGCTATCTGCTGAAAAAGAGGTTGAGAGACTTGAGGATGCTGCTCAAAATAATCTTGCCATTGATACTGATCTGTTGACTGCCCTGTCAAATCTGATTAAAGCAATTGATATTCAGGATATGATGCTAAAAAAAAGCCTCTATAAGGGGTTTCTCTGAAGGGGACAAAAACACTAAGTTTTACCATGCCTACATAAGTTATAAGAGGAAATGAAACACCATACATTCCATAATCTCCAAGGATGGCAGTTGGCTGAATGATAAAGAACTTATTTCTAAGGATGCTGTCAATTTCTACAGCTCTATTCTGAACTCTTCTGCTAAACTCAATACTGATTATGAAGATTACTTTACTGAAGAATCCAATTACACTGGTCAGCTTAACCTCACTAAACCCCCTTCTGTTGTGGAAATTTGGGAAGCTTTAAGCAGTATTGACAGCTCTAAGGCAGCTGGCCCTGATGGTTTTACAGCTAACTTCTACAAAAAGACTTGGCACATCATCAAGGGTGAGGTGGTTGAGGCAATTGTGAGCTTCTTCAAAAGAGTCAACCTACCCAACTATTTCAGTAACACTTCCATTATGCTCATCCCTAAAGGGGAATTACAGAAAACTTGGGATCACTATAGGCCTATAAGCCTCACTTCTATCATCAGGAAACTAATTAGCAAGATCATTGTGAGAAGGCCGCAACCTCGCTTGGACAAAATCATATGCCCTAACCAAAATGCGTTTATTAAAGGTAGTTCTATTAATGATAATGTACTGCTGACATAGGAACTCACTTTAGATCTTGATAAAATTAGTAAAGGAGGAAACCTCATTTATAAATTGGACATTAAGAAGGCCTATGATACCATTGACTGGAACTTCATCTTGAGTATGCTCACAGCTAGAGGATTTCTGCATGAATTCAGAAATCTTATTCAAATATGGCTTACCAATAATAACCACTCCATCCTTATGAATGGCCAACTCCAGGGGGCTTTCACTGCTTCTAGAGGACTAAAGCAAGGTGATCCACTCTCCCCCACTATCTTTATTATTGCTATGGATTACTTTTCTAGGATGCTTGACAGGAACAAACTCAACAATCAATATTCCAGATTTCACCATAGATCCAATTTAGCTATCTCTCATCTCATGTATGCTGATGACATAATGATATTCTCCAATGTTCATAAACTAGCTGTGAAGAAGGTTTATAAATGCATACAACATTTTCAGCAACAATCTGGTATGGAATTCTGTCCCACTAAATGCCAGCTCATATTTAACAAGAGGACTTCTCCCAATACTAAGCACTGGATCTCCAATTACACTGGCTTCTCTACTGCTAGGGAACGTGTAAGGTATCTGGGAGTTCAACTCATTAGGGGCAGATCAAAGTTGACCCAATTTGATGAGATCCAAGAGAAAATTCAGAGAACTCTATCCAGTTGATCTTATTCTTTCTTGTCTAATGGGGGAAGGATCACTCTTCCGAAAAGTATCCTAATAACCTTCCCCTCTTATATCCTCCAAACCAACTATCTCAAGAAAAGCACCCAAATACAGTTGGAGAGAGCTTTTAACAGATTTTTATAGGATGGTCAAGGAAAGCAGTTACATTGGGCTTCTTGGCAGAAGGTTGCCAAACCCATCTCAGCTGGTGGGCTGGGGTTCAAGGGGCTCCAACAAGTTGTAAACATTAACTTTTGCAAGATGTGGATTAATTTTAGAGCTCAAACTTCCTTTTGGACAAAATTCATGTATGGTAAGTATTGCAAGGGTAATCACCCCTCCCTTATCTCTAGAAAACTGAGAGACTCCAAAATTTGGACAAATATGCTGAAATTCAGAGAACAAGCTGAAGACATGTACATTTGGGATTTGGGGAATGGTAAAGTGAATTTCTTTCTTGAAAAGTGGTGTCCTAAAGACTAGATTGGGGTCCCCCCTCCTGATTTCAACCCTCAGCTCCTACTTTGTGACTTTTGGGATGGGGACTCCTGGGATTTTCCTAAGCTCCAATCTCTCATTCAAGAGCCTCACTTATCTCTTGTCACTGGAATTGTGTTTGCTAAAGTTAGAAAGGATAAGATTATTTGGCTAAGTTACATCAACCAAAGCTTAACCAAAGCAATTTATGCCAAGTTAAATCTCTGGGAAAAGGTCAATTGGGGTGTGGCCATCTGGAACAGATTCCTATCCCCCGCCATTTCTTTCTTTTGCTAGAGATTTTTCAATAACCTATTGCCCACTGATGATATTCTCAAACTCAAATGTTTAAGAGGACCCTCTAGATGTTGCCTTTGTCTAAAAAGTGAGGAGAACATTCACCACCTGTTTTTCAAATGTGAATTTGCACAAGAGGTGTGGAAAGAGCTTCTTTATGGGATGAAGAAGGACCTTTCAGACAAGGACTGGACCAGTCTTTATGCTGGTTGGTATAGCTGGAGAAGTACACAGAAGGAGTCTATCCCCTTCATTGTGGCTTGGTTCTTGTGGATGGAGAGGAACAGCAACAAACATGATGATAAGAGTATCCAACACAACAAGGTAACCAGAAACTGTGTTGCCTATCTCAACAAAATTACTCAGCTTAAGAACTGCCCTAGCTTAAATATGGCCCAAACCAGTAAAACTATCAATCATAACAAAATTGAGACTATCATTTGGAACCCTCCTGATACTCTAACCATGAAAATAAACACTGATGGCAGCTTCTCTAAATGGGGTGCAGGGGTGGGTGGAGTTTTCAGAAACTCCACCAGGAACTATCTACTTTTCTTCCATGCCCCCACTGTGGCTATTGATGCCCTTGAAGCTGAACTTATTGCTATCTACTTGGCCCTTACTCTTGCAAGAAAGGCATCTTGGCAGAAAGTCTGGATTGAGGTTGACTCTTCACAGCTCCTCTCTTTGCTGAGCTCTGATAAGCCCTCCTCATGGCATCATAGGCATTGGAAGAAAAAAATTGGTAGTCTCAACAAAAGTCTCATAATCCATATGTCCCTTATCTACAGAGAAGGTAACCAACCTGCCAATTGGCTGGCCAGACAAGGAACCTTTGCCAACTCTATTTCTGTTGATACCATACCTCTTACCCCCTTGCCCTCCTACTTCATGGTGACAAGCTGAAGATCCCCCACATCAGAGTCAAACCAAGGCCATTTAAAGAGATTTAGTGCATTTTGTTTGCTACTTTTGTCCTTTTCTTTTATTTTGTAACTTTTTGGAAACTGTTGAGAATTGGGCTCCCTCCCTTTGTCTGGGAACCCCTCCTCCTTTTAGTAATCTTTGTAACACTTTTGATATTTAACATGTAGGGAGCCGTATAATGCTCCTTTTATATATATAACACTCCATAAAAACCAATAAGCAAAATAAACATTGATAAATATGGGTTGCCTCCCACAAAGCGCTTGGTTTAATGTCGTCAGCCTGACAATCCCAGTCCTTACTCTAGGTGACCCAACATTACAGNTATATATATATATATATATATATATATATATATATATATATATTTCTAAATGAAGGTACAAATAGTCCCACAAAATCTAATCCCGAAACATTAAAAAATTCTACTTCCAAAGTAAAATTTAGAGGCATTTTATTTATTTTTGAAATATTATCTAATCACTGACATTAATCAAATATTTTAATAAATATACTAACTTCTTTAAATAAAGTAGACCAATAAAATCTAGATTGTAAAATTTTGTGAACTGTTCTAACAATCCCAAAATGACCTCCAAATTCTTAGTCATGATATTTTTGTATAATTTCTTAAATTTGTTTATAAGGCACACATCTTTGCATAACTAAATCCTTGTATGGTTTGTACAAATATGGGCCATCCCAAATGTAAAATTTTACATCGTGAATAAACTTCTTTTCTTGTTATTTTGTCCGCCCATTTGGTAAAATACTACTAATAATCTACTTTAAAATATCAGCACAACATGGTATTTTCCATCCTTTAATATCATAAAAATGTTCATCAGGAAAAGTTTCATTTATTTCTTTTTCAAGATCAAATGTTTCTTCTTATTCCAGACTAGATAAATTATCAACAATTTGATTATTTTATCCTTTCTTATCGACTAAAAAGCAATTTTTTTTTCAACAGAAGTACTCATCTAACTAATCTTAGTTTCACATCCTTCTTTTGCATCAAATATTTTTTAGCCAAGTGGTTGATCCCAAATATTTATATAAGTTAATATGATGTATGCAACTATATTCTTAATTTTTTCTTACATACAATTCTTACTGTGCAAGGGCACCAAACACTTGATCACTAGCAACAACTAGGAAAAAACTTGACTTCAAAGCAAAGAGGAATACAGTTATTATAATTAAATATGGGATGCTACGTAAGTACAAGTATGATTATCATGTAACATATGAATTTTTCATTAAGCCTTGACTATCGAATCCATAGGAAAAACTACATTATGCAACTACAGAATAGAAGAAGTTAGACAACAAATTCTACTTAGCAAAATGTTCTTACTTAAACTCTAGATACTTTAATATGAATAAAAGTTTAATTCCTTTTGTAACTTTAAATAATTTAAATAAAGTAATTAAGTAACTAACATAACTAGATACTTGTATAATGAAGATAGTATAAATAAAATATATTTTTCCTTATCATGAATCAGTAACAAGTATATGAATTCTATTGTGGAAGTATTCAAATTGTGTGGTGTCAAATAAGAGCAATAATTATCTTTAAGCTTATTAGAGATGCTATAAAAAACATTGGCTAATTTAAAGTTTCAATAGTTTTGAAGATGGGTTAGGTAAGGAAGATACTAGCTCTCAGTCTAGACTTCCATATTCTCCCCCCCCATCTGGGAGCAACATCTTGCATCAAATTTGGGGCTTTAGCCTGTCTCTCCAAAGTCTTTTAATTCTAAACTCTTTAAAGTTTATTTCCTTATTTATTTGCACTCAAAAATATGAATTACATTCTCATCTATACAATTTCATGTGATTCATACCATTTGTTGATTGAGACAATACCATCGCAAATCTTACATGTTCTCCCAACAGGTATTAACATCTTAATTGGCCAAATTAAGAAGTAAATGAAGTACAACATTTAAAATCATCACAAATTCTTCCAATATTAAATACTAAAACTTCACACAACATCCATCCAATACTTAGTCACTTATTATTTTATTGAGAAAGAGAAAGAAAACTACTCAAATTTCATGGAGAGAACACAACCACACTTATGTTTGAAAGTAGAAATCGTGCAAATAAACAAGAAATTTAAATTAAAACCAAATGTAGTCACAAAGATAAAAACTTATCTAAAACTCTTTCCACCAATGTCTTGAAGTCTCTTTAAATTGCTTCCTTCACTTGCAATACAAACTACAACTTAAAATAAAAGAAAAGTGGAGGAGGCGGCGGCTATGGGTATGATGGATGATGGATGCTCTCGATGATTGGATGGATCCCCCTTCTCTTCAATTGAAGTCTTCTATTATAATTTTCCGAATAATGTCTTGGTGTCTCTTCAAAATGTGTCTACATTCAATGAACCGTCGAGAAGTTACCTCCTTTTAAAATCCAATTGAATGAATTTTCGTGTCCATTAAATATTTCCAACATTTTCACCAACGGTAGGTTCAAACACCTCTTCAAAAATTCATCCAAATTCATTGAATCATCAACTAACTACTTCTGACACTTAAGCATGGGGTACTGGGCACTTAGGTTAGGCTCTCTCTATTTCAGTAGTGCCTTTACGCTAGTCCTGGGCGCTTAGACGCCTCAGTTTAATTTCATACCTTCTTCATTTTTGGCTAAAAATTTGATCCTTCTGCACTGGATTCACCATTTCTCATCCATTTGACTGTACCTAAAAGAAAGAAAAACATAAATACCTTTCATTAAAGCACATCATCTCAAAAAAAAAGGTATAAAAATATGTACATGAAGATCATATATTTTAGGTGTATCAATAGTCTGTATGCACAACACATTTAGCTCCAATTAGATATAAACTAAACTTTTAAAAAACATAAACAATGACTAATAAAACTTTTAGTAATGTTATAATTAATTTGAGCATCATTGAGAGTTTTAAAAGCATAACATATAACTTTAAAAAATTTGTCAATTATATGCCCTAAAATAGCTCCATTTGCATAATCACTAGCATCACACTTTAATTCAAATAGTTTCTCCCAATCAGGTAAAACAATTATAGGAGCAGTGATCAATTTCTCTTTCAATGCTTCAAAGGCATTAAGGCACTCTTGATTGAAATCAAATTTAATATCTTTTTCCAAAAATTGGCATAAAGGCTTTGTAATCTTTGAAAAATCTTTAATATATCGCCTATAAAAACTAGCTTGTCCTAAAAACTCCTAACTCCTGTTACATCTAACCATTTTAAAATCTTTCTTTTAACAACTTATTTCATCATCATAATTAATCTCGTTTGAGGACCAGCTTTTGGTTCATGATGTTCTTCCAAAATAATTTTGTGCATACAACTCAAAGGATTGATTCTTTTAATACCAGCTAATGTTCATTCAAAAGCTTTCTTATATCTTCTTAAAGATTCTAACAACTTTTCTTTTTTCTGACTTCAGTTAATTTTGAGGATACGATACAAGGTAATGTGGTAAATCTCTTAAAAAGACCTATTTTAAATGTGTAGAAAGTGTTTTCATTTCTAGTTTAGGAGGTTTCTCAATCAATGAAATCAAATTCTTATTATTATCCGTAGGAGCTAACAAATCAAATTGTTCCTAAACATAATCCCATTTTCATTACTCACTTTCATAAATTCTTCTTGAATTATATCCTCATCCTCTTACCCAAAATATTCTTCTTCATTTTTTTTTTCAAATGTAATCATGAAATATTCATTGATCTAATAGTCGTTAATTTACCATCTGAAGCATTCATCCATATTCCTTTTGTTGGATATCTCATTGACTTTACAATATTGAATGTGTCGTCTTGATCACTAACTCTCATCATCAATTGTCCTTTCTACACATCAATCAAAGGTATTTTAGTGGCAAAAAATGGTATTCCTAAAATTATAGGACTTTCTTTATCTTCCTCCATATCTAACACAATAAAAGCCACAAGAAAGATAAATTTATCAACCTTTACATAAACATCTTCTAGAGCTCCTTTAAGATAAGTAGTAGAACAATCAGCTAATTGAAGAGTTACAGTAATAGGTGAAATTTCTCCTAAACCTAACCTTTTGAAAATCGATAGAGGTATAAGATGAATACTGGCTTCCAAATTACAAAATGCTTTTCCAAAAAATCTTTCGCCAATAGTATAGGAAATAGTAAAACTACTAAGATATTTAAGTTCTTAGGAAGCTCTTTCTGAATTATAATGCTACACTCCTTACTAAGTAAAACTTACAGTCTTATTATCAATAAACATCCTTTTTTTTATTCATTATATCCTTCATAAACTCCGTATAGCTTGTCATTTGTACTGGGGCTTCAACAAATCAAATTTTTATTATCAATTTTGTTAATATTTTCAAAAATTTTGTAAATTGGTTATACTTTCTTTCTACTTCAATCTCTAAGGAAATGGAGGAAGTGGTCTTTCTACAATAATTTTCATTGGTTTGATAGGATATTCTTACTCAAAATAAAAATCTTCAATATGTTTTTCATTTTCCACCCCTTCTTTTTCAAACTTTGACTTCAACTTCTTTTTGAACTTTTGTTTCAAATTTTTTTTCCACTTTTCAGTTGAATAGCCTTAATTTGCTCTTTGTTATGATCTTTAAGATTAACTTCAACATTACTAGGCAAAGTTCCTAGAGGTATATTGCTAAGTGTAGTAACAATACATCCGAATTGATTTTTCATGTTTCTAATTGCAGCTCCTTGACTTTGTAATTGACTTCCCATTGGCAATATTAATTCTTCCATTCACAATTTCTTCTCCTTACAGTATAAATTGGTATTAAAACTTAGAGGGTAATAAAGTTTGTAATTCAAATTCATTAATTGTTGGGGTTTCACAATGAGTTTGCAACATTGTTCCCCCATTGCAGATTTACAATAAGAGAGTTATTGTTACTCCAACTAAAATTCGGGTGATTCTTCCAACTAGGATTATAATAATTGGATTAAAGATTATTAGAATAGTTATTTATTGCATTTAAAGTCTCAAATGAAGATTGAAATTCTATCATTTGTCCCATGAATTTTCTTCAAGCACATGAGGTGTCTGAGAATAATTCATTACATATTGATCAATCTTCTTTGATATTGCAGCAATTTGAGTAGCCAAGATCAATATTGCATCAGAATCGTGAATACTAGCTATTTTTTATTGATTTACCCTTTCAGAGGGCCATTAAAAATTTTTAGTAGTCATCTCTTCAATTAAAGAATACGCTTCATCAAATGGTTTTAACATTCATGATCCACTAGAAGTAGCATCAATTATTGATCTAAGAGATCTAACCAATCAATTTTAAAAAGTTTGAATTATTAACCAATCCGGCAATGCATGGTATGGACAATTCCTAAGGAGATCCTTAAATCTTTCTCAAGCTTCATAAATTGATTCCCCTTCAAACTGAAAAAAAGATATAATATCATCTCTAAGCTTTGCAGTTTTTGATGGTGGGAAATATTTATATAAAACTTTTTGTGATAGGTCTCCCCAAGTTCTGATAGATCCAAGTGCTAAAGAGTTTAACCACATCTTAGCTTTATCCCATAGTGAAAAAGGAAAAGTCTAAGTCAGACGAAATCATTTGACAGTCCATAATATTTAAATGTAGCACATAATTTTAGGAAACTAGCAAGGTGTAAGTTTGAATCTTTAATCGGTGTTCCCCTAAACTAATTATTTTACACCATTTGCATAATAGCAGGTTTAACCTCATGTGAATTGGTAGCTACAACAGAGTTTTGTATACTCAAATGAAATTTATCTTTTATAGGGCTAGCATAATCTCTTAAAGGTCTCTGATAATATTCATTTTCATTTCCAGAATTATTTAAGTTGCTAGCCATTTTATTCAAATTATCTATATATTTTTGTTGTTTTTGTATTTTTCTATTTGTGCTTTCTAACTCTAAATCGTAAGGTATTAAAACTATCAATTTTAAACAATGCATACACAAAAAAAAGCAATAAGTAATCACACTAAAATATAAAAATATATAATTAAAGTAAGATTAAATAAAATTTTCTCAATTATAAAGTAATTTACCGTTACTCCACGGCAATGACCCCAAAAACTTGGTGCCGTGGTCAATTTATGTGATGTTTATTGTAAATATCATTCAATATTACAATACAAAAATGACAACACTAATAGTAAATATGCAGTTGAATCCAAAAAAAAAAATCAGTTATATATAATTTTATTTTTTAAAATCTCTAAGCTACCAAATCCCGTAATAATAATGCAAGTATATGTATCGCTCATATAATAAAGGGCTCTAAAGCAGTCCTAAGCATCGATCCTATAAAGAGTTTGAAATTCTTATGGTTATAATGTCAAACACAATATTCAAACTATAAAACTTAAGTAAGCAAAAAAAATCTAAAGTAAAGTTAATGTGTGTTAAATGAAATGCAGTAAAAAAACTAAGTTAACAAAACAATTGCTAAACTTCAAAAGTAAACTTACAAAGACTAAAAAAAATTTTGAAATGAAGAGTTCATATTTAAGAAAGCATCCATCTCCTTTACAATGAGTTTATGGAGTGCGAAGAAACTAAAATCATTTAAAATACTTATAAAATTGTATTATGTCGAATAAGAGCAATCTTATTCTTTACCTTCTGAGAGTGCACAAAGAGCATTGACTAACAAGAGTTTGGTCCTTAAATATATGGTTAGTTTGAGAGGATAATGGTTGTCACTCTAGAGCTCTCACTGCTCTCTTTTCTGAGGGCTAATAATCTTGCTTTAGTTTCCAAACAACTGGAACAAATTGAAGATTTTAATCTGTCACCTTAAAATCTCCAATTTTGAGCCCATCAAATTACATTCCCTATGTATTCACACAACCCCATGGATTTCATTCTCACCCATGAAATTGAATGTGACCCTTGCCTTATTGCAGAAAGCATATCCCTTTCGGATTGCTTGTTTCTCAACAAATTTTAACCTTTCAATTGATTTGATTGAAAAATAAATGAAGATCAGAGTATGAATCATCAAAATTTGTTAACTTTTAAAACCTTGCAAAACAAAACCAATTCCTCACAAAACCACATCTCATTATATGGAGAAAGATAGAGAAGTCTACTCATTATTCACGAGAAGAATACAACAAACACAGATTTCATATATACAAATAAATTTACAAAACAAATAAAGAAAAGAACACAACTTATCTCACGTTTCTTCCCATGAAAATCCCTAGAAGTTCCCTTTAAGCACTTTCTTTCTTTACAATTACACTCAATTCTCTATTAGAAGTGTAATGAAGAAGAAATCTCTCACCTTCTCTCTAGTTCTGGCACTTCTGGAGCAATCCTAATGAAGTTGGAGATGTTCTCTGGATTATGATGCCTCTAACGCCAATTCTAGCACTTTTGGCGTCGCTTCTCTATAATGTGGCACCTCTGGCACCCGTTTCTGGCGCCACGATTATGAAAATCTCCATTTTGGCTCTAAATTTCAATCTTTTTGTTACTTTTTGCTCAAATGCCTAAAATTATTATACTTGCAATAAAAACTTGAAATTACTCATCTTTAAAGTGCAATATCACCAAAACAAGCATAAAATGTATAAATAAAATAGTAAATTATTTTGTTGTATCACTGGCTCATGAAAATGTAATAACTAAATAATAATAATTGGCTCGACGAAACATTATGTAATATCATCTCAGTTAAATTATAGCCAAACCATAGGATAACTTGGGATGTCACTGAGGTTCTCCTTAGGATTCATGGCATTTCTTATTCTTTCTTACCTTGCAGTCCATATACGATGTTCAAATTTGATCTTCTCCCATTTGACACTCCTTTATCTGACCATGGGGATCTTAAACCTTTTGAAATTTATGAAGGCATGATTTTCTGGTCTAAATCGAGATTTTTCTTAAGTGACTTTAGCCATTTAAGATGTAATTAACTTTAAGAATTTGACCTTATAGGAAACTTTAAGAACCCAACTTAATATAAACCCTACCTAATCTTTCATATTATATAGGGGAACTTGTCAACTTATATAAAAAATGGCTCGCAGACCAAACAGATGTCATAAATTCTTTAGTTTTTTTAAGCGTGTCTCACTATGTCTATTCCCGAGGTAGGTATGTCACTTGTAGTGTTGTGCTTACTTATTTAAACTATCGTTTATGTGGGATTGGTCCGGTCTCATATTTTGAAAATTAAAATTTTACTTTTTCAAAATTAAAACTATATTTTTCTAAAAATCAAATTCTTACGTATATTATATTAAATTTAAATTACTATCAAGACATGAATAAGATTTCACCATCGACAATTATATGATATATCAAAATTGAACCAAAAGTATTTTGAGTTAGTGATGAGCTCAGATTTATCATTCCTGAAGGACTTCGTAGACAACCATTGACAATCTGTGTGTCTAAAGTTTGACATTGACTAGAAATTACCTACAAGACTATCAGAGGAGGGCAATTCTTAACCCAATCCAGATAACTTACAATTTCTAGCTTAGAAATTTAGACTCGAAATTTGTAATTTCTTTTGCATGTAAGTAAGTTGTATAACTTTTTTAGCAATCAAAATATCAATTTCATAAGAAGTATATATTGGTTTTATCATTGTAATGTATGTTTTGTAAATCACATGTCCACATGTCAATTATATTGTTGGGTCAGAACCACTTGCAACCTTAGGAAGTAAAGGTTATCTCTTATCAATTTTTGGTTGTGTCAATCCTATACCCTCATAAGGTCCTCGGGTTAGAAGACACAATACCATCCTGTCATTCTAAAATTGTCAACAACGGTGTTTGTCAGCACTGCCCATACCGCCAACACATCCAACTTATATGTCAATCTGATGGCACATAAATTGTCTTGTATTAAATATCCCTAGTTTCTCACAAAAAATTAAACACCACATCCAAAACTCATTGGGTATTTCTGTAGGTTAAGTTGCAGTGAGATAATTCTCATTAAAATGTTTTGATTTGAAGGGTCTCAAATCATTTCTTGTTAGGTCCTTATGGATTTCATTTTTTGTTTAATTTTAGTGATTATTATATTGTTTAATATGTTTTTTGTCTCGACGAATTTTAGTGGGCCCAAATGACCTATGGAATATCCAAAATCTTATAAAAATTCAGAATGTATTCCTAAAACACCTTTAAGATCCCTTAGAGCACCCTCAGTTCACTTGGACTTCCTACATTGTTGAGTTGATAAACCTACTCATATGAGGAATATTCCTTTTCTTAAACCGTGCTCAAAGTTTTGTCTCAAATAACCC
>JXCR01061415.1:334002-383093 GCA_002079205.1 Phalaenopsis hybrid cultivar | reverse complement strand
ATATTTATATTTATATATATATATATATATATTATTTTATTTTATTTTTGTCATTTTTGTGTTATGAGAGAATTTATTTTTTCATTTTTGTGTCATAAGAGAATGGGTTTGAATTAGCTTTTGGGTGGTTCTTGACCTCACTTTTGGTTGAGGTTTAGTTTTCCCTCTTTAAGTAGCCTACGGTCTAGCCATAAGGCTTTTCTGTTGATTATTCGAAGAAAACTAGAAAGAAACCCTCACCATTAGAAACTCTAAACTTTTTCTTGATCAACTTGAAGTTCCACATATCGGTCCTAACCTCTAACACTTAGTACGTGGGGTGATCCCTGGATACTACTAATATGCACAATACAAAAATAATTTAGATTATATTTCACTTATATTTCCTTACTTTGCAACAGAACCAAAAACTTGATCCTGAAGAAAAATAACAATTTAACTTTTAATTTATAAATATTGGGATACTACGCAAGTATATATATCGTTATCAAGTAATATAGGACATTTTTAGTAAGACCTAAAAATCGAACCCACAGGGAGAATAAGCAATATGCAATATTGAACAACAAACTTTCTATTTTTAATAAAAAGATAATTATCTAAACTAAAGGTGATTTTTGTAGTAATAAGAATTTAAATATTTTTGGTATTTTCAATATTTTGATAGAATAATAACAATTTAAAAAGATAACTAGAGTTTTTGAAGAAAAAAAACATTATATATGAAAATATATTTCTTATTGTTATTAATCACTAATAAGTATAGGAATTCTGTTATGGAAGTATGCAAATTGTGTTGTGCCAAATAGGAGCAATAATATTATTTACCCTTAGTAGAGATCCTATAAAGAACAATGGCTAATTTAAAGTTTGAATAGTTCCGAAGACCGGCTAGGCAGGAAAGTTACTAGCTCTCACTCTAGAGTTCTCTCGATTCCCTCCATTTAGGGGCTAACATCTCATATCAGAACCTAAAACAATAAACCAAGTTGGGGGCTTTAACTTGTCATTGGAAGATACTAGCACTCACTCTAGAGTTCCCTCGATTCCCTCCACCTGAGGGCTAACATCTCGTATCAAAACCTAAAACAATAAACCAAGTTGGGGGCTTTAACCTGTCACTTTAAAGTCCTCTAATTCTATACCCTTCAATAAATATTTCTCTATTTATTAGCACTCAATCACATGAACTACATTCTCATTCATATAACCTATATGTGATGCTTTCCAATGGTTGATTAAGACAATAACAGCCCGATTCTTACATGTTCCCTCACAAAAAATTTTAACATCTGGATTGGTCAAATCAAGAAGTAAATGAAGTGCATGGATTTAAATCATCACAACTTCTTCCATGATTGAAGATCAATACTTTCCACAACTTCCATCCAAATCTTAATTACTTAACATTTTAAGAAGAAAGATAACAAAATTTACTCATAATCCGTGGAGAAAACAAAACCACACATTAGTTTAAAAGAAGAAATCATTTTCAAACCAACAAAATGTCTCTATTTAAACCAAAAGAAGTATCAAAACAAAAAGATAAAAAATTATCTCAAGTCCTCCGCCAAACTCTTAAAGTTCTTTTGATTCTCTTCTCCAAATAAGAACTTTCAAAACTTTCCAAATCTTTCAGGACTCTTTTCTAAGTACTGTCTTCTTTCTTTTATAATTTTCTAAAAGGTGTCTTAGATTCTCTTCAAAATATGTCTAGATTTAATGTATTTCCCTCAAAGATGCATCCATTCGTGATAATATTTGTTAATGGTGCCTATAACAACCTATTAAGCCAATGAGTGCCTCAAAAACCTCTTCAAAATTCACAAAAACCAAACTTACTCGTCTAATCACTATCATTGGTGCTTAAGCGTGGGGCTTCTGGTGCTTAGGAGCGACCTTCTCTGTTTAACCGACGCTTAAGCGCCAAAACTCTTTTGCATATTTTTCACCTTTTTGCTCCAAATTTGATCCTTTTTCACTCCTTTAAGCATTTTTTACTCTTTTTACCTGTATCTGCAAGAAAAACACAAAAATACCTTCCATTAAAGCATAATATCTCAAAAATAGCTATAAAAATGTGTATAAGAATACTATATATTTTAGGTGTATCAAAATCACCAAAACTTACAATGTTACTTGTCCTCAAGTAACACTTCAATCTTTGAAAACTAAATATGTATGATATTTATATTAGTTTCTTTAGGAGTTATTAAAATTTTTATCTAGAAATATAGCAGTCTAATTTAGAAAAAATTTTCAGTAAATGAGACAAATTAGAAAATCTTAATCTTAAGAAAGATGAAAATATGAGTTTCTATCTAATTCAAAAATATACTGTAGATTTTCTAAATTTAGAATTTAGTTCTTTTATTATCTCCACTTAAAAATTCATTAAAAAGTAATTTTAATTACTATATTATATCTATAAGCTTAAGAGTTTCTCAAGTCTTATACTTTAAAAAGATCAGATGTAGAATGAATTTTTTATTACAAACTAATCCTCAAGCTCCTCCTTCCTAATTTTTTTCTCTTTTACTTTTTCCTTTTCCTTTTCTTTTCTTTCTCTTTTTCTTTTCTTTTTATTTTCTTTTTTTTTTCTTTTCTTTTTCAGGCAAGGATTACTATATCTGGATAGAACTTTAATGTTTTGGATTCCACTTCTCTTTTCCTAAAGCAAAGTCTTGATATAAGTCTTTTATTTTTAAATATAATAATAGTTTGAAAAATTATTTTAATAAAAGAAATTTAATATTAAAAATAAAAGACAAATTATCTAAATTTTTCAAAAATACAATTTTCTTACTAAAAATTGTTACTTATATTAATCATTTTCTCATCTAAAAACTTTTTAACTTAAATTTTTTCTTCATTACTAAAAATTTTAACTAAATTTTCTGACTCAATTCTAAAATCAAATTTTACTTCCCTAATATAACTTCATACACATAATCAATTTTTTTTCTTTTCAAATCAAATCCATTTGTAGCACATTTGAGAACAAATAAAATTCCAGTTTTGAAAATATTTTTCATCGCCCCAAACTTAAATTTTTAACAGGTTAAAGAGTTTAGCATCAGATATATATAAGCAAGAACGAAAATTTAAAATAACATACTAACAAGAATTTTTAACACTAATGATACAAGTATAAAACTTAAAAAAGGAGTAAAATTAATTTTTGATCAAATTTTCTATTTTTTCATTTCAAATTAACATGTAGAGATTCAATAGACTTCTAAGCAGTCGGAGTAAACTAACACACCAACTTGATTTCACGATCTCAGCATAAAAACAAACAAACTAACATGATAAAAGAAAAATAGAGCGTATCAGTTTCAGAAATTTAAATTTAAGATCTAAGTTAGCTAGATTTTTAACCTTTTCGAAAGACATAGAATCAAGTTCAATCCTAATCTAACTAAAACAATATTAAACACACATCAACTCTTACTACCCTAAAATGTTAAAACAGGACACTAACAAAACATAACATCACAAAAATAATATAAAAGTTCCCGAACATAACATAGTACATAGTTCAAAGCAACACAAAACAAATGTAGCAGTACCACATCATGTAGTCTTCAACATAAACAAACATAAAAATATCTTAATCCTACTCCTCATCCTCAAAATCACCGATATACCACTTTTCTGCAGGCTAATTATCAAGATTTTGAGGATATGGAGGAAATTGCACTCCTGGGTCTCCTCTAATCAGACTCTCCAAAGATGAGTGGAATTTCTCTTCATAATCACTCTTTTTCCTATTATAACTATTAGTATGATCTGCAAAACGCCCTAAATTGTTTACCTTATCAGCGATAAAATTAATATTATCCATCAACTTCTGTAATAACTCATCTCGGGTATCAGTAGACTCACCTCGAGATGTAGAAGCACGTGAGGTAGATGACCAAAAACTTGACAGCGACTTTATATATGCTTTAAAATATAAGTATTTAATACCGCTGCTAAAAGATTTAATTCCTCAGCAACTGCACCAAAAGCTTAATAACAGTTATAAATTTGATAAAGATGGATGTATAAAATATTCAATAATTGTAAAGTCACACTTATCAATGCAAGTATTCGTATCGCTCAAGTAATATAAGGCTCTAATGGAGTCCTAGATATCGATCCCATTGGGAGTAATATTAGAACTACAAACTAAGATTAAAAAAAAATACTTAATCGCAATAGTGGGATTCAATTTGCTTACTGTCACTAATAGGAAATTGAAACAAATATGTAATTTTAATAACTCTTAAATAACTAATTATACTACTGAAGGTTCTAATGTGATATTCAATATATAAGAAAGCATCATTCTCCTTATCAAGAAATTATAGTTAAAGGATAAAGTGAATCAGTTCAATTTGTATTGTGTCAAATAAAAGCATACATATTCTTCACCCTTTGGTCCAGATATAAAAAAAAATGACTAGTCCTACGCTTCTTTACTGAATCTGCAACTAGGCTGGGAGGATACCGACTCTCGCTTTGGAGCTCCCACGTTCCCCTCACCTGAGGTCTAATATCTACACTTCAGCACCCAAACGATAGGACCGAATTGGAGATTTTAGTCTGTCACTCTAAAATCTCCAATTCTACTCCGGATAATTTTATTTTCCTATTTATTTGCACCCAACTTCCAAGGGCTTTGACCTCCCTTAATCTTGAATGTAATATTCACTTTAATTATAAAACTCAACATATTTTAATAAATCAATTATCATATTGAGAGTAAATTAAGATCGAAGTGAAAAGATCATCACAATTTCTTTAACATTTTCATGGCTCTACCAATTCAAATCACCATTCCACGAATCTCAAGATAAGGAGAAAAACAGAGAAAACTACTTAGATCTCATGGGAAAACACAATAAAACTCAGAATTCATATATAAAAGCAAATTCATATAAACTACAAAAAGTAAATAAACTTATCTATAATTTCTCCCCAAGCAAACTCCTTGAAGTTCCTCTAATTCTCTTCCTTTCATTACAACGCACAAAATTCTTCTTCGAAGCGGCAAGGAGGAAGAAATCTATCACTTTCCCTCCACTCCTACAATCTCTCGAAGAATTCCTCACAATTTAGACACTCTAGTAAATTCTCTATACACTAATGGAACCTCTCTAACCTTCAGGACTTTTCTAACATCTAGGACCCTCTTAATTTTCGGCCAAAATCTTCTTTTAAAGTTGTGGATGAGTTTTCTCAAGAGTTGCCTAAGTACCCCTCCAAAATTCATCCTCATCCAATGAATTGTTGGACATAACTGCTGAGCTCGCCGTTCGTAGCCTCGAGGCTGTCGTCGGTGGGCCTTCTGAGTGAATTAAATATGGAGTCTCCAGAAAAGTCCGCCATTGGCGCCGTCGGCGCCCTAGTTCAAATTTTCATATTTTTGTCCTTTTCGCTCTAAATTCGCTCCTTCTTGCATCTTTTTGCTCCAATGACCCAAATTCATCATTCCTGCAACAAAACATTAAAAATATCTTTCTTTAAAGTGCAATATCATCAAAATTAATGTAAAATAGGCATGAAAATCTCAACATATCTTCCTTTGGTCATAGTGGTATTTTATTAATTTGGCATTTTTTGGTGATTTTAGATAGTTTGAGTATTTTCAAAAGGTTTGAAATGAATTTACAAAAAATTTGGGTATTTTGGATAAATTTGGGAATTTTGGCCAAATTTAAGATCCCAAGGGTATTTATGTACTTTGTGGGCTAATAAGCCATGGACCAACAAAAACCCCATTTTGGGTCATTTATTTACTGGCCTTAGCTAAACCCTATCCTAAGGCCGGTGAGTTTAGGGGACCATCTAAATGAGTATCCCAAAATATTAAGGGATTAAAGTCAACAAAATGTTGGGATTGCATTTGTGAGTGATTGTGAGTGAGGTGATTGCAATGAGTGCCTTAGCTCTAGACCAACACCCAGGGTCAACTCTAAGGTCCAACAGTCATATGGGAACTCTCCTTGAGCTCCCTCACAATGACCCCACCTACTAAGTGCTAGAGGTTAGGACCAATATATAGAGCTTCAAGTTGAGTAAAGAGGAGTTTATAATTTCTAATGGTGAGGGTTCCTTTTCTAGTTTTCTAAGAATAGTCAACAGGAAGTCCTATAGCTAGACCTTAGGCTACTAAAGAGGAACACTAGACCTCAACCAAAAATGAGGTCAACAAAACAACTCTTATCTAAAACTCTTTTTCGAAGCAAATCCCTTGTTGCCTTTCCTAAGAAATGTAGGAAGAATAAATCTCTCACTTTTCTCATTCTCTAACACTCTAAGAGAAGACTTCACACATAATCTCAACATAAAAACTCTAAATTTTTTTAAAAAAATCACTAATAAACTCCAAAATGGTGGTGGAATGAAGCTGGAAAAGTGTATGGTGTGTAACAGATTCAGGCGAGGATTGGCAAAAAAAGTGAATTTTCTGATAATTTTGGCCCCAAATCGAGCCTAGAGTCGGCTCTCCAATAGGTGCATCCAAAAACTCTTCAAAAGGCATCCAAATTTGTTAAATCTTCTAGAAACAGAGTGGCGCGGTCTACAGTTTAATTCGCTGCTCTCTATCAAACGACATTATTGGCGCCTAATCTAGCTCCGTCGGTGCTGAACAAATTTTTGACTTCTTCATTTTCACTCCAAATTTCATCCTTTTTGCTTCATTTTTATTTCAAGTCCTAAAATTCAACGACATGCAAGAAAACATGAAAAATCCCTTCCATTAAAGTTCAATATCACCAAAAATGAGTATAAAATATGGGCCTGAAAATGATATATTTTTGGTATATCAAAATCCCCCAAACTTACATGTTACTTGTCATCAAGTAACTCCTTTAATACTAAAAATATGATTTATGGTAAAGAATTTAACTTCTAGATTTTCATATTTTAGTCCACTAAACATAACGGTATAACTTAAGAAAAATTTAAAACAACTCCAGTTAATAATAAAGGTATAGAATATCCAGCAATCAAGTCTATGATTTCCGATTCTCTATTAATTTCAAGAAAAAAATGGAAATTGACATATTGAGTCCACTTAGAGTATTCATATGAAAAAAAACATCCTGAAACTTTACTATTAAAGAAGTTAATACTCAAATATAACTTTAGAAAATGTAGCCAAGCCTTATTCTTTAAGTTGATTCAAGTAAAGCCAAATTTCAATTAAGCATCTCGTCAAACATCTCCCTACATTATCTTTTTCTTTTCTTTTCCTTTCTTTTGAGGATCATTTTCAATCCTTCTTTTCAGGATCATTTTCAATCCATTTTCTTTTTTTTTCTTTTTCCTCTTTTTTTTATGTAAGGGTTACTATATCTGGATAGCTTTTAATGATTTTGAACTTCATTATCCTTTTCTTAAAGTCAAAAAATTTTCACATTTCTTCACTTAACAAATTTATATTAGCTTAAAGATTCCATAAAGTTTAATTCTTTTCTTCTCATATGAATCTATTTTTAATAATTCAAAAATACAAATTTCCTTACTTAAAATAGAAAAACATAGTCTTATTCTCTTATACCAAATTTCTTACTCTCTTAAATTAACCTTTATTATTGAAAAATTTTACTTAAGTTTACTATATTTTTAGAAACATAAATATAGTTTTCTAAAGTTATCCCCTAATACCAAAGGGCATGTTAAATTTAAAATTTTTGAAAATAATAGCTATATGAGGAAAAATAAAATTAAGTTTCTTTCTTTAAAAAAGAATTTTTCTCCCCCCCCAAACTTAAATTTTTAAAAGATTTAGCATGAANTTGAGGACAAATAAAATTAAGTTTCTTTTCTTTAAAAATGAATTTTTCTTGCCCCCCCAAACTAAAATTTTTAAAAGATTTAGCATGAATAACTAAAAAATAAAGGGTGAAAGAAATCATTAAATACATAAAGAAAAGACTTACATGTTGAAGGTTCTGATTTTGAAACTTAATTTTAAAATATTCCAGGTGCTAATATGAAAAGCTATAAGACTTAAAACATTGAATAGCACATTATACATATAAAATCGGCTGAGAAAGAGTTACTTAAAATACATTTAACAAAATACTGACTTCCAAATAACAAACAGTTTTACAATTCTACAATTCGCAACTTAACATCTAAATTAAAACAGAGTCACATAATCTAACAATAAACAGTCTCAACAATATAACAAAAATAAATAGCAACATAACAAAGTACAATCAAACATAAAAAGAAAGAAAGTTCACCAATCATCATTATCTTCTTCTTCTACACACAAATTCTGTCGTTGATACAGGGTAAAAATAGGGTGAGTAGGAAACTGAATTGAATGATCACCCTTCATGTATCTCACCATCACATCAACATAAGCAGCATCATATTCAAACTTTTGTCTTATCAAATCATAAGTGTGAGCATTTTTGGGCTCCATGTTTTCTATTCTATGATCCATTCTTAAGATATCACCTTGTTGGATCATCATCTGCTCCATCAGTTCTCGAAGAGTAGGGTCACCAGAAGTAGGGGTCCTTGATATAGAAAGAATATCCTTGGTCCTACTTCCAGATCTCCATTCAACATGAGATTCATATGTCTTTATGTTAGCAGGCCCAATAGGTTTTAGAGGCTTGATCCTCTCCTCAGTCTTTCTAAGGTCAACACCTGCCTGTTCACAAAGTGTGAAGAAAAGGCAGGGTGTGCCAAACCACCAGTGGTCTCTCTTAAGTCAATGGATCGAGTGTTTCTAAAAATAATAGAGCCTACATTTACCCTTTGCATCTGCTGAATAAAGAAGTTCAGGATGGCTGGCTCTATCCTTGGTAGCCTCACTATGATGATTTGTTGGTATCATTCTTCCAGAAATAAAGTAGTGGCAGGCCTTAGATACTACATTTTGCATAGAACGAGGAAAGTTTACTTTAACACCATTGTTTACTTTCTAGGTTCCTCTTCCATCAGTAAGTAAAGAAATAACATCATCCAAGGTCTCATTCTTGGCAGAAGCTGATTTATACTGGCAACTATACACATCTTCTAACAGATAAAACTCATTCATTTTACATGGAGAAAACTCCACTATTTTCACACGAACAAAAATAAAGTCTTCAGAAGCCTCCGTAAAGTTTGCATATAATTCCATCACTACACCAATAATCGCATCGGCAGTAAAATAACAAATATTTTCTCATCGCCGAGCATTGATTAATCGCTCGACTTCTCCTCTTGGATTTTTAAATCCATGATCCGGAATCACTTTTTATTATCAAGTAAACTATTGAATCGAGCACCTGCCCTGAAGCTGATAAATTTTTGTTCATCACAATCTACTTTTCTTTTTTCCTTTGCTCATTCTTAGTGCCTTAAGAAATCTAAGAAAATTTGATAAAAATACGAATAAATTTCCAAAATTCTAAAAATCACAATGTAAAATGTATAAAACTTAAATCTACTAAGTAAGAGTTCTTCACAAATTTTAAGGGTTTCAAGGTGTTCTTGGGTCGAGGGTGTTGTTGCCGTCCATGTCAGCGCCGTCGGCATTGAAGGTATAAAATTTCATTTTTTGAATTTTTAAAATTTCAATTTCCTTTCAAGTTACTCCAAACTTTATTTAGTCTTTTTCAACACTAACTTTCATTTAACAATAATTCACAAACAAACATTTTCACAAACAACACTAAACTAACTTTTATATATGAAAATACACTTCTACAAATACATTTTTCTAATCACACTTTCACACGTATAAAGCAAACTAAATTATAAATCAAAATCAAAATTAAGCCACATAACTAAACGGTGACACAAAACTATACACACCATCAAAGCTCAGAGTTCTAAAGCAAAGCAAACTAAATCAAATCCACACAATTACATTTAATACATAAGTATTTTAAACTAGTAGAGAGTCCAACTTCTTTAATTATTCAACCTCTTCTTCAGTGCTTTCTACTCCTCTAATATCTCCCAGAGACTAATAATGAATGTATAAATTATAGAAGGGTCACTATGAGAATTGATCAGTTGAATTTTCTTTGATCCATCCTTTTCCCTTAAACATCCAAACCAATCCTACTTCAATTGTTCCAGTATGATCAAAATTCTCTTTCATCCTCCAATCTAGGTGATCAAAAAGGTATTTATGATTTTCTATTACATTTGAAATACTCTGATGTTCTCTTTCAATTTTCTTCATTTTCTTTTCTAAAGCGAGTGAACTTCCAACTATTTGTGACATTAATGGAGTTAAAGCATGTGATGAAGGATCTAAGATAACATCTAATACTTCACTTCTATTCCCGATATAATAATCATCAATAGGAATCCTAGGCTCCCAAGGTAATAAAATATTTTCCCAACTTTCATATGGAACTGAGATTGACTGAAAAGTAGGAAAATTGAGGAAGGAAGCCCAAGTCCATATATTGGATCATTCATAATAATACCCATAATAGATTTAAGAATGATAGATCCTATATCAATGGGCTTTTCTATTTGAATGCAATAGTTTAAAAAAGCACTTTCTTTGGTGATTCTACTAGTCTTCATGGTAGGGAGTAATTTAGCAGAAATGAAGAAATGCCACTATTTTGATATTAGATTAAGCAATGAAGCAAAGAAACTAACTTATCCCTCATCTCACATTTTATCAAATATCACTTTCATCCATCAGAAAATTGTAGACATCATGTATTAAATCTCTCCTTGGAATAAAATTTTGATAATGACATATTGGAACGTTTTCTATTATATACAATTCCATGGATAATTCCATGCAAGTTGACATAGAATTCCTTCACCACTAGTACAACAACTGCAACGGTAGTGTAGAAAAAAACTTCCCATTGTCTTTGTACAATGATTTTATTAATCGAAGAACTTAGATTAATAAATCTATGATTGACAAAGCCTCTAGTATAGCAAAGAACTTCCCATCGTCTTTGTACAATGATTTTATCAATCGGAGAACTTAGATTAATCAATCTATGATTGAAAAAGCCTCTCTCCTTAATAAGCCTCTTCTTCATAATGACTTTGTCGTATAATCTCTACGTGTCAAAACTGATAAACTTTCTTCAATTGAAAATTCCATACCTAGAAGTATTTCTGGAATTAGAAGCCATGAGATTCAAAAATAGGAAGTTTCTGGTCATCCAAGGCAATTTTTAAGACTTTAAAAACATGTCCCGACGGTTATTAAGGAGAGAAATCCCACCAAAATCTGTCAAAAACATCAAAACTACATGAAACTACACGGGACGCCGTCGGCACTCCAGATGGAGCTGTTGGCGCCATGGTCTGTTTAGTGAATGTAGTCAGTGCTAGAGACCAAAATCACGTCTTTTTTTTTTTGTTCAATTCAATTACAAATTTTCCTCCAATACCAATATTTGTCTCAATTTATGATATATACAATTGTGTAGGATTATTATCTNTATATATATATATATATATATATATATATATATATATATATATATATATATTTATATGGGTTTCCTCCCATAAAGTTCTTCGTTTAACGTCGTCAGCCTGATGTACCATTTGTTTAGTTGGGTTGACTTAACGTTAAAACTTCTTTAATTTGTGGTATGTGCCCTTCATAATAATGTTTCAACCGATGCCCATTAACTTTAAACATCTTTCTAGTGTTAGGATATTTATAAACTACTGTTCCATAATGGTAGAGCTTAATCACTTTAAGTGGTCTTAACCATCTAGATTTCAATTTTTCTGGAAATAATATCAATTTTGTATTATCTAATAAAACTTCTTTTCCAGGTTCAAACTTCTTTTAAGTAATCTTTCGATCATAACATATTTTCATTTTCTATTTATAGATTTTTGCATTATGATATGTTTCATTTCTACTCACCTCAAGTTCATTTAGTTACAATTATATTTTTGCATTATGATATGTTTCATTTCTAATCTC
The DNA here is from genome assembly GCA_002079205.1 of Phalaenopsis hybrid cultivar. Lineage (NCBI taxonomy): Eukaryota > Viridiplantae > Streptophyta > Magnoliopsida > Asparagales > Orchidaceae > Phalaenopsis > Phalaenopsis hybrid cultivar. Next base: position 371,161 of record JXCR01061415.1, on the reverse strand, counting down.
CTCAAGTTCATTTAGTTACAATTATCTTTTCTCACCAACAACATTTAAATTAAAATTAAATTCCTTAATAACCCAAAATGCTTTATGCTCTAATTCCTTAGGTGAATGACATGTTTTTCCAAAAATTAGGCTACATGAGGACATTCTTATAGGAGTCGTATAAGTAGTTTTGTATGCCCACAATATAGTGTCTAATCTTGCAGACCAATCCAATTTATAGGGATTTACAACTATTTCTAGAATTCACTTTATTTCACGATTTGATATCTCCATTAGACCACTAGTTTGAGGATGATAAGCAGTAGAGAATCTATGCATAATATCATATTTCTTAATCAATTTTTTGATCCTCTTATTCCTAAAATGAGATCCTCCATCTGTAATAATTACTCTCGACATTCCACATCTTGTAAAAATATTTTTAATTAAAAAATTACAAGCACTATGAGCATCACATCTAGGTAAAACAATAACTTCAATGCATTTGGACATATAATCAACAACAAATAATATATATAAATTTTTAAATGAAGGCATAAATGGTCCCATAAAATCTAATCCCCACACATAAAAAATTTCAACTTCTAATGTGTAATTTAGAGGCATTTTATTTCTTCTATAAATATTTCCTACTCGCTGACATCGATCGCATGTTTTAATATATCCATTAACATCTCTAAAAAGAGTAGGCCAATAAAATCAAACTTGTAAAATTTTGTTTGCAGTTCTATTTGTTCCAAAATGTCCTCCAAATTCAGAATCATGGCATATTTCAATTATCTGTTGAGTTTCTTCATAAGGGACACACCTTTTAATAATTAAAGAGGAAAAAACTAAACCTCAACCAAAATTGAGGTCAACAAATGGACCCCCAATTGGTGGGGTGTGCTGTGAAAGCACACCGCGCGTATTGGCGTTGACCGACGTGATCAACAAAAACCAATACAAACTCCTAAGTCAAAAGATCCGGAAGTATGCGTAGAGTTGTGTGTGTGATTTATTTCTGTCGGGGAATTAGCAGGTGTGTGCTTAATCAAGTCAAGAAGTAGGGACTCTCACTGGGGGTTGGAGAGTGGACTTTGAGTTATGAAATTTCAAAGATTTCCAATGGATGGAGTCAGAATGTAAGTGCTGACCCCGAGGTGGGAATTGAAATTCAGATATCAATTCAAAAAAGAGAGAGAGAGAGAGAGAGAGAGAGAGAGAGTCGGAGTGTAAGGACCGACGTCGATGTAATGAATCAGAAATGTAGGACTGATTCGGAAATGAGAATTGCAATGTAGGTCAATTCTCAAAAGAGAGTGTTGGAATGTAAGGACTGACCTTGAATGTAATGAATAAAAAAATGTAGGATTGAGAATTGAAATGTAGGTCAATTCTCTAAAGAGTGTGTCGGAATGTAAGGACCGACCTCCAATGTAATGAATCAGAAATGTAGGATTGATTCGGAAATAAGAATTGAAATGTAGATAAATTCCTAAAAGAGAGTGTTGGAATGTAAGGATCGACCTCTAATGTAATGAATCGAAATGTAGAACTGATTCCGAAGTGAGAATTGAAATGTAGTTCAACTCTCAAAAGAGAATGACAGAATGTAAGGACCGACCTCGATTGTAATGAATCAGAAATGTAGGACTGACTCAGAAGGTGAAATTGAAATGTAGGTCAATTCTCAAAAGAAGGTGTCAGAATGTAAGGACCGACCTCAAATGTAGAGAATCATATAGGTCAATTCTCAAAAGAAAGTGTCGGAATGTAAGGTCCGACCTCAAATGTAAAGAATAAGCAATGTAGGACTGATTCAAAAGTCAATTCTCAAAAGAAAGTGTCGGAATGTAAGGACCGACCTCAAATGTAATGAATCAGAGATGTGGGACTGATTCATCAATTCTCAAAAGAGAATGTCGGACTGTAAGGACCGACCTCAAATGTAATGAATCAGAAATAAATTCTCAAAAGAGAGTGTCGGAATGTAAGGACCGACCTCGAATGTAATGAATCAGAAATGTTGAATTCTCAAAAGAAAGTGTCGGAATGTAAGGTCCGACCTCAAATGTGAAGAATCAGAATTTAAGAAATGTAAAGAATCAGAAATGTAGGACTGATTCAGAAATGAGAATTGAAATGTAGGTCAATTCTTATGTGAAGAATCAGAAATGTAGGACTGATTCAGAAATGAGAATTGAAATGTAGGTCAATTCTCTAGAAGGTGTCGGAATGTAAGGACCGACCTCAAATGTAAAGAATCAGAAATTTAGGACTGATTTAGAAATGGAGGGTGTCAGAAATGTAGGACTGATTCAGAAATGAGAATTGAAATGTAGGTCAATTCTCAAAAGAAAGTTTCGAATTTAAGGACCGACCTCAAAATGTAATGAATCAGAAATGTAGGACTGATTCAGAAATGAGAATTGAAATGTAGGTCAATTTTCAAAAGAAAGCATCAGAAATGTAGGACTAATTCAGAAATGAGAATTGAAATGTAAGTCAATTCTCAAAAGAAAGTGTTAAATGTAGGACTGATTCAGAAATGAGAATTGAAATGTAGGTCAATTCTCAAAAGAAAGTTTCGAATTTAAGGACCGACCTCGAATGTAATGAATCAGAAATGTAGGACTGATTCAGAAATGAGAATTGACATATAGGTCAATTCTCAAAAGAAAGTGTCGGAATGTAAGGTCCGACCTCAAATGTAAAGAATAAGCAATGTAGGACTGATTCAAAAGTCAATTCTCAAAAGAAAGTGTCGGAATGTAAGGACCGACCTCAAATGTAATGAATCAGAGATGTGGGACTGATTCAGAAATGATAAATTGAAATGTAGGTCAATTCTCAAAAGAAGGTGTCAGAATGTAAGGACCGACCTCAAATGTAGAGAATCATATAGGTCAATTCTCAAAAGAAAGTGTCGGAATGTAAGGTCCGACCTCAAATGTAAAGAATAAGCAATGTAGGACTGATTCAAAAGTCAATTCTCAAAAGAAAGTGTCGGAATGTAAGGACCGACCTCAAATGTAATGAATCAGAGATGTGGGACTGATTCATCAATTCTCAAAAGAGAATGTCGGACTGTAAGGACCGACCTCAAATGTAATGAATCAGAAATAAATTCTCAAAAGAGAGTGTCGGAATGTAAGGACCGACCTCGAATGTAATGAATCAGAAATGTTGAATTCTCAAAAGAAAGTGTCGGAATGTAAGGTCCGACCTCAAATGTGAAGAATCAGAATTTAAGAAATGTAAAGAATCAGAAATGTAGGACTGATTCAGAAATGAGAATTGAAATGTAGGTCAATTCTTATGTGAAGAATCAGAAATGTAGGACTGATTCAGAAATGAGAATTGAAATGTAGGTCAATTCTCTAGAAGGTGTCGGAATGTAAGGACCGACCTCAAATGTAAAGAATCAGAAATTTAGGACTGATTTAGAAATGGAGGGTGTCAGAAATGTAGGACTGATTCAGAAATGAGAATTGAAATGTAGGTCAATTCTCAAAAGAAAGTTTCGAATTTAAGGACCGACCTCGAATGTAATGAATCAGAAATGTAGGACTGATTCAGAAATGAGAATTGACATATAGGTCAATTCTCAAAAGAGAGTGTCAGAATGTAAGGACCGACCTCGAATGTAATGAATTAGAAATGTAGGACTGATTCAGAAGTGAGAATTGACCGACCTCAAATGTAATGAATCATAAATGTAGGGCTGATTCAGAAGTGAGAATTGAAATGTAGGTCAATTCTCGTAGGAAAGCGTCAGAAATGTAGGACTAATTCAGAAATGAGAATTGAAATGTAAGTCAATTCTCAAAAGAAAGTGTTAAATGTAGGACTGATTCAGAAATGAGAATTGAAATGTAGGTCAATTCTCAAAAGAAAGTTTCGAATTTAAGGACCGACCTCGAATGTAATGAATCAGAAATGTAGGACTGATTCAGAAATGAGAATTGAAATATAGGTCAATTCTCAAAAGAGAGTGTCAGATGTATGGACCGACCTCGAATGTAATGAATCAGAAATGTAGGACTGATCCAGAAGTGAGAATTAAAATGTAGGTTAATTCTCAAAAGAGAGTGACAGAATGTAAGGACCGACCTCACATGTAATGAATCAGAAATGTAGGACTGATTCAGATGTGAGAATTGAAATGTAGGTCACTTCTCAAAGGAAAGCGTCGGAATGTAAGGACTGACCTTGAATGTAATGAATCAGAAATGTAGGGCTGATTCAGAAATGAGGATTGAAATGTAGGTCAATTCTCAAAGGAAAGCGCCAGAATGTAAGGACCGACCTCGAATGTAATGAATCAGAAATATAGGACTGATTCTAAAATGAGAATTAAAATATAGGTCAATTCCCAAAAGAGAGTGTCGGAATGTAAGGACCAACCTCGATTGTAATGAATCAAAAATTTAGCACTGATTCAGAAATGAGAATTGAAATGTAGGTCAATTCTCAAAAGAGAGTGTCAGAACGTAAGGGCTGACCTCGAATGTAATGAATCAGAAATGTAAGACTGACTCAGAAGTGAGAATTGAAATGTAGGATCAGTTCTCAAAAGAATGTGTCAGAATGTAAGGACCGACCTCGAATGTAATGAATCTGGAATGTAGGACTGATTCATAAGGGAGAATTGAAATATAGGACCAATTCTCGAAGGAGGATGTCGGAATGTAAGGACTGTCGCCGAATGTAATGAATCACAAATGTAGGATTGATTCGAAAATGAGAATTGAAATGTAGGTCAATTCTCAAAGAAAAGCATCGAAATATAAGGACCGACCTCTAATGTAATGAATCCAAAATATAGGACTGATTCAAAAAAGAGAATTGAAATATAGGTCAATTCTCAAAAGAGAGTGTCAGAATGTAAGGACCGACCTCGAATGTAATGAATCAGAAATGCAGGACTGATTCAGATGTGAGAATTGAAATGTAGGTCAATTCTCAAAGGAAAGCATCAGAATGTAAGGACCGACCTCGAATGTAATGAATCAGAAATGTAGGATTGATTCAAAAATGAGAATTGAAATATAGGTCAATTCTCAAAAGAGAGCGTCGGAATGTAAGGACCGGCCTTGAATGTAATGAATCAGAAATGTAGGATTGATTCGGAAATGATAATTGAAATGTAGGTCAATTCATGAAAGAGGGTGTCGGAATGTAAGGACCGACCTCGAATGTAATGAATCAGAAATGTAGGACTGATTTAGAAGTGAGAATTAAAATGTAGGTCAATTCTCAAAGGAAAGCATCAGAATGTAAGGACCGACCTCGAATGTAATGAATCAGAAATGTAGGATTGATTCAAAAATGAGAATTGAAATATAGGTCAATTCTCAAAAGAGAGCGTCGGAATGTAAGGACCGGCCTTGAATGTAATGAATCAGAAATGTAGGATTGATTCGGAAATGATAATTGAAATGTAGGTCAATTCATGAGAGGGTGTCGGAATGTAAGGACCGACCTCGAATGTAATGAATCAGAAATGTAGGACTGATTTAGAAGTGAGAATTAAAATGTAGGTCAATTCTCAAAGGAAAGCATCAGAATGTAAGGACCGACCTCGAATGTAATGAATCAGAAATGTAGGACTGATTCGTAAATGAGAATTGAAATATAGGTCAATTCTCAAAATAGAGCGTCAGAATGTAAGGAGCGATCTCGAATGTAATTAATCAGAAATGTAGGATGGATTCGAAAATGAGAATTGAAATGTAGGTCAATTCTCAAAGGAAAGCGTCAGAATATAACGACCGACCTCAAATGTAATGAATCAGAAATGTCAGACTAATTCTAAAATGAGAATTGAAATTTAGGTCAATCATCAAAAGAGAGTGTCGGAATATAAGGACCAACCTTGATTGTAATGAATCAGAAATGTAGGACTGATTTATAAGTGAGAATTGAAATGTAGGTCAATTCTCAAAAGAGAGTGTTAGAATGTAAGGACCAACCTCGAATGTAATGAATCAGAAATGTAAGGCTGATTCAGAAGTGAGAATTGAAATGTAGGTCAATTCTCATAGGAAAGCATCAGAATGTAAGGACCGACCTCGAATGTAATGAATCAGAAATGCAGGACTGATTCAGATGTGAGAATTGAAATGTAGGTCAATTCTCAAAGGAAAGCATCAGAATGTAAGGACCGACCTCGAATGTAATGAATCAGAAATGTAGGATTGATTCGAAAATGAGAATTGAAATATAGGTCAATTCTCAAAAGAGAGCGTCGGAATGTAAGGACCGGCCTTGAATGTAATGAATCAGAAATGTAGGATTGATTCGGAAATGATAATTGAAATGTAGGTCAATTCTCAAAGGAAAGCGTTGGAATATAAGGACCGACCTCGAATGTAATGAATCAGAAATCTAGGACTGATTCTAAAATGAGAATTGAAATATAGGTCAATTCTCCAAAGAGAGTGTCGGAATGTAAGGACCAACCTCGATTGTAATGAATCAGAAATGTAGGACTGATTCAGAAGTGAGAATTGAAATGTAGGTCAATTCTCAAAAGAGAGTGTCAGATTGTAAGGACTGACATCGAATGAAATGAATCAAAAATGTAGGGCTGATTCAGAAGTGAGAATTGAAATGTAGGTCAATTCTCATAGGAAAGCGTCGGAATGTAAGGACCGACCTCAAATGTAATGAATCAGAAATGTAGGACTGATTCGAAAATGGGAATTGAAATATAGGTCAATTCTCAAATAAGAGTGTCAAAATGTAAGGACCGACCTCGAATGTAATGAATCAGAAATGCAGGACTGATTCAGAAGTGAGAATTGAAATATAGGTCAATTCTAAAAGGAAAGCGTCAGAATGTAAGGACCGACCTCGAATGTAATGAATTAGAAATATATGACTGAATCAGAAATGAGAATCAAAATGTAGGTCAATTCTCAAAAGAGGGCATCAGAATGTAAAGACCGACCTGGAATGTAATGAATCAGAAATGTAGGACTGATTAGGAAATGAGAATTAAAATATAGGTCAATTCTCAAAAGAGAGTGTCGGAATGTAAGGACCGACCTCGAATGTAATGAATAAGAAATGTAGGATTGATTCAGAAATGAGGATTGAGATGTAGGTTAATTCTCAAAAGAGGGTGTCAGAATGTAAGGACCGACCTTGAATGTTATGAATCAAAAATGTAGGACTGATTTGGAAATGGGAATTGAAATGTAAGTATTAATTCAAAGATGAGAGAATTGAAATGTAGGGATCAACCCAAAGATGAGAGAATCGAAAGGTAAGTATCAATTCAAAGATGTGAGAATCAAAATGTAAGTATCAATTCAAAGATGTGAGAATTGAAATGTAAGTATCAATTCAAAGATTCGAGAATCGAAATGTAAGTATCAATTCAGAGATGTGAGAATGGAAATGTAAGTATCAATTCAAAGATGTGAGAATCAAAATGTAAGTATCAATTCAAAGATATGAGAATTGAAATGTAAGTATCAATTTAAAGATGTGAGAATTGAAATGTAAGTATCAATTCAAAGATGTGAGAATCGAAATGTTAGTATTAACTCAAAGATGTGAGAATTGAAATGTACAAAGCTTATGGCATTGAATTTGCAAAAGTGTGTCATGTGAAAAGTTCATTTTGAAGAAGATTTGTAGAGCTTTGTGGAGTTTTTGTGCAGAATGTGAAATTCTGCGAGGATGTGCAGAGAGTCATGCAGATAACGATGGTTGTGTTGCGTGCACAAAGAGTAGGAAATTCAGAAAATGGAAGAATCTACTCAACAGGTCAGTTTTATTTTCTTGTTGTTTTTATCACAATTTAATTTTTCAAAATGCATTTTTAAAGTTTTAATTTTAATAGGTTGATTTGAAAAGAAATTTGTTTTGTTATTCACTCGTTTATGATTATCTTTCATTTGTGTTTAGTTCGTTGTTGAAGATTTGTTATTTCGCTCTTTGTTCATTGAAATTCTGAACCATTGCATGGTTCGCGGCTTTCATCCATCGCACAATCAGGCAATTGACAAAAAGGCACAATTTGAGAGAAATTTCAATTAATCTGCTTCAATAAAGATGCTACAGATCAAACATAGGTTAATGCCTCAAAACGTACATCATGAATCCATCCTGAAATACACTGAGAACTCTCTCATGATATGAGTACAACATAGACTGATTACATCAGATACATGTCATGTTGTTAATAAGAAGCAAGTAAACCCCCTGTGCCTGGTATGTTGAGCTTCTGATCAAGCAGACCTTCTAAGTCATGCTCCAGGATAAGACTTCCCTTCACATGTACCTAGAGGTACAACCTTCTCATAGCTCGTAAGGAAACAACTCCTCCAATTCTGAGCCTTGCTGGAATCCATATGGTATTTTACTATCATCCATTCTGCAAAAGGTTACAGACACCCTACGGTGTCGTACCTCTGGAATGCAGTACTTGGCAACGTCTACACCGTTGCCCTTGAGAACAATGCAGTCACCTTCTTCATAAATGTTGATGATGCAACTGTTCGGAATGCAAGTATCGGGTAGAATATTGCACTTAACCATTCTCTTGATCATCCATTTTATCATTGGTGGTAAGGGATCCACTTGGTCGTATTTGAGGATCCCAGGTGGATTTCCCTGTCTGTCGTTCATAAAATTGTAGCAACAGCCGCATTGGAAGGTGATTCTCCTCTTTCCCCGCATCCATTTCTTTGGCTCGAAATATGTTCTCTCCATGAGAAGGCCCGCTCAACCTCTATCTCTTAAATTGAAGATACAGTCTAGAATTCTTCTTTCATCAATTTCAGAGAAAACCCTGGTATATAGCTCCAGGCTCTCCAATATGTTGATAAACTTTCCCTGAACCTCTTCATAGAACTCGAATTCTTTTTTATTTACTTTGCTTATTTTGTAGTATTCTACCATACTAGGAGTTGGCAGCTGCCTGGAGCGTTCCTTCCTCCGGGCCTTGACGAGAACCCAAACTGGTGCTGGTCGATCTAGAATATGAGATTCAGCCTCTAGTGGGATGTATGACCCTGGGCTCAATGGTGCGCGCTGACCCGTCCCCTGTGGGACATACGGTTCATTTGTTGCGAAGTCTAGAGTCTGAGACTCGTTGGTGCTTGAAGTGTATTCTTCTAATGTACTAAAATGTTGTAGATGCAGAACGTTGCAGTCCGAGCATTCTACAAATGCCCCCGTGATTGATGTTTCGACTGGTACCTCAACGTTGCATGTTGGGTAACGTCTGCACAAGATATCTGGGACCGGGGACACATCTGATTCTGTCACAAATCCTGACTCTTCATCTGTAGTGGGCAGCTGGCAGAAGTTTCTCTTAGATCTGGATCATAAATATGTCCCTCAGGAATGGGGGTAAGAAAATTGCTAACGTCTCTCTGGCGCTTGTGTTCCTGTCGCAGACAGGCTCTCTGTTTCTTTCGACTTGCATTTTTGCGTAGCATCTTACGGAGCGGATTATTCGGTAGTTGTTCACTATGGGAAGCTATCAGGCCCCTTGCTGGAGTAGCTATCATGGAGGGCAGTTGGCTAGGCCCCTCCATCAGATCTTATTCCGCTATCACGTTTTTACCTTTACGTGACACATCGTCTTGAGTGGTCACCTTAATAGCGAAGGCAGTCCCTCCTTTTCTTTATTTTTTGACTATATCCATTAGAGGACCCTCGTAGTCCATATCAATTTGGTTGAAATCCATGTTGAAATCTATGACACCTCCTTGCAGCGTCATCTCTTCATTCAGTGCGAGGTTCCAGCCATCCTGGAAGGCAAAGATCAGCCTCTGTCCTGACATTTTTTTTGCAGACGACAGGAAAAATGTCAGTGAGCCAAAGCTTGACATGAACAAGAACAAAACAAAGTATTCATTAAAGTAAATTTTAGCTTGTTTTGATGAAAAGGATTACTCATTTTATGTGTGAGTCTCGTTTGATTTAATAGGGTATTTAAATTCAAAAGTAGAAAAGAGAACGTGTGAAGTTCAAAAATCTTCTTAAAATTTTCACTATATTGAGGTTAATTACAAAATTTGGACCCAGTTATAGATATATGGCCACATAGATAACCCTAAAACAATCAAAGTTTAAAAGTTTCAAAGCAAGCAGAGGCAAGCGGAGGCAGGTGACTCAGGCCACGTAATATGTTTTCAGGTATCGTCAATTTATCGGTAACATGGGTCTTTCACCCCGGAAGTCCACTAACTGGTATGCTCCTCTTGTATAGACCTTCTCAATGACAAATGGTCCCTCCCAAGTTGGCTCGAATTTTTTGCCTATTTTGCGGCAAGCAAGAAAAGGTCTTTTGAGCACAAGTACGAGGTCACCAATTTTGAATGTCCTCGGGCGGACCAATTATCATGGGCTTGTACCATCTTTGCTTGGTAGAGCTCCAAATGTTGTTGTGCTTCCAATCATTTTCCCTCAAGACTCTCCATTTCTTCAAGTATGAGTTTTGTGCTTTCTTCTGTTGTGAGTTGGTTGGCAACGATGACTCTGAGAGATGGCGTTTAGATTTCTAGTGGTAGCTCGGCCTCGGTCCCGTACACAAGCTTATAAGGTGTACACTGAGTGGGAGTCCTAAAAGTCACCCGGTAGACCCACAAGGCCATGAGCATATAAGGTGGACACTGAGTGGGAGTCCTGAAAGTCGTCCGGTAGGCCCACAAGGCTTCTAACAATTTGTTGTGTCAATCCCTTTTATTTTCATCTAGTGTTTTCTTCAAAATCTATACCAGTGTCTTGTTGAAGCTTCAGCAAAAACCATTTGTTCTGAGTGTTTTCTTCAAAATCTGTACCAGTGTCTTTTAAAAGCTTCAGTCAGACCATTTGCTCTAGCATAGTAAATTGTAGAGTATCTCCAATCTATCCCATGTCTTCTGACAAAATTGTTGATCTTTGTACTTTTAAAAGTTGTCCCATTGTCAGAGATTATTCTTCGCAATACTCCGAAACGGTAGATAATTTGGCTTTCAAAAAATTGAAATATGTGTCGTGCCCTAACCTCATACAATGGTACTACCTCTGCCCATTTGGAAAAGTAATCTGTAGCGACAAGTATAAACGTGTGTCCTTTAGAAGATGGATGGTCTATCAGACCTATTATGTCCATGCCCCGACACTCGAATGGCCACAAGGCAACAGTTGGGTGTAGCACATTCGGAGGTTGGTGTAAGTCCACCCAATGCACTTGGCATAGGTGACATCTTCTAGTTGTATCCATGCAATCACACATCATTGCTGGCCAATAATATCTGATTCTTTTGATCTTCATTTTCATTTTTGGTCCTGACTGGTGAGAGCCACACAATTTGGCATGTACCTCTTTGACAATATTTTGTGCCTCAACTCTGCTCAAACACCGTAGCCACATTTGGTCGAACGATCTTTTGTAGAGAACATTTCTCACCAGAGCATAAGACATGGCCCTTCTTGTGATGTGGTGCACCTCAAACTTGTCCTCTGGCAGCTTTCCATTATACAAATATTATATTAATGGCTTGCGCCAATCTTCGTTGATGTCTGCAACTGTATTTATTGTTTCTTCTTTTCCAAATTTGCGTAGAGTTTTGAAATCATTTTGAGACAAGACTCGACTTCCTAGCACCGTGACTTTGATGGAATCCTCTGGGGGACACGTCATTTCCTTAGTGAGTTTTGCTAGACCGTCGACATGGGCATTATCTCCTCGAGGAATCGTGTAAAAAGTCACCTCATGAATCTACTCTAGGAGCTTCATTGTGCACTGATGGTATTCTGCTAGTCTTGGTTTTAGAATTCTGTATTGTCCGACGACTTGCTGGATGACAAGTTGAGAGTCACCATAAATGGCAATGTTTGTTATATCTATTGAAATTGCCAATTCCAATCCGGTGATTAAGGCTTCATATTCTGCTTCATTGTTGGTGCACGGCTCTGTCAGGTGGTATGAGAACCTCAACATACCCTTATCTGGCTTAATAAAGATCAAACCGATCCCTGCCTTGCCTGGTATAACCGTGCCTGATCCTTTGTCTTGCCTGGCTGACGAAGCACCATCGAAGTACATTTCCCAGCGCTATGCACTAGAAAATTTCATTTGTAGTATTTACTCATCTGATAACTCATCGTTGAGAGAGGACCCAGCTGGCAGTGGCTGTGCAACAAAAAAGTCTGCCAAAATCTGTCCATTGATAGCACAGAGGGGCACAAAAGTTATATAAATTTGCAATAAGATCATTGACCATCTCGCTAAAGGTCCGGAGAGTGTTGGTCGGGTCATCAAATATTGCAATGGATTAACTTTTGAAATGAGGATAATCTTATGAGAGAGCATGTAATGTCTACGCTTTTGGGCGGCGAAAATTAATGTCAGGCAATGCATCTCAATAGGTGGATACCTTATCTCCATCGGTATTAGACGACGACTCAAGTAGTAGAGCGCATTTTCTTTTCCCTCCTCATTGACTTGAACTAAGAGGGCTCCAAGAGAGTCATCTAAAGCCGCAGTATAAAGCATCAACCTGCCAAAATAGGAGGTATCATTAAGTATTATTTAACGTCCTCAAAGGCCCGCTGGCATTTCTCTTCATAAATAAATTTGGCGTCCTTTTTAATCAATGTCAAGAAAGGCTGACACCTACCTGAAAGATTAGAAATAAAGCATCTCAGATATGCCAACTTCCCCTGTAAGGAACATAGATGTTTCAAGATTTTAGGGGGAGGCATTTCTAAGGTAGTTTTAATCTTATCTAGGTCGATCTCGATTCCCCGATGACGGACAACAAATCCTAGAAATTTCCCGGAGGTAACGCTAAATGCGCACTTTCAGGAATTCATTTTAAGGTCATATCATCGTAACCGTTCAAACACGATCCTCAAATCGTACAAATGGTCTATTTTCTATTAACTTTTGATAACCAGATCATCCACGTAACATTCTACTTGATTGTGAATGAGGTCATCATAAATCTTTGTCATTGCACGCTGATAAGTTGCTCCGACATTCTTTAGGCCGAACGATATCACTGTGTAGCAGAAGATTCCAATCGATGTTCTGAAGCCTGTAAGCGTTGTATCCTCGAGAGCCATCTTAATTTGGTTATATCCCGATGATCCATCCATGAAGGAGAAGATCCCATGTGTCGAAGCGATGTCCACCATCATCTTTGGTATAGGTAGTGGAAACTCGTCTTTTGGACATGCCTTATTCAAATCTCTGAAGTCGACACAAATGCGGATCTGTCCATTTTTCTTTTTAACACGTACAATATTGGCTAACCACGTGGGGTACTGCTCCTCTTTAACAAAGTTGGCGTCTATCAACTTTTTCACCTCGGCGATGACTTGTTGCTCTATTTTAAGGCACATTCTCCTGGGAGCTTATTTTACTGGGGTTACATTCTTGTCCACCCGAAGTTTATGGACTGCAACCTCTGCCGACAGCCCTGACATTTTATCGTAGCTCCATGCAAAGAAATCTTTGAATTCTGCTAATAGTTTGACCAGTTCTACAGATTTTTCGTCATTAAGTAGAGAACTTATAAATGTAGGTCGGGGTTGTTCTTCAGTTCCGAGGTTAATCTCTTTCAATTCATCCACGGTGGATTTAATTTCTTCCTCAAATATTGGCAGAGCATCTTCTATTGGTTGATAAACAGAGTCATTCTCTATATCAAGACAATCCTCTTCTGACTCACTACTAACAATCATGCAAAATTCAGAATCATCGACTGGTCTAACTATACCAAATCCAAGACCTTCTTTTGAATTGGGACTTTGACTTTTAGTATTCCATAAATTTTCAAAAAAGTTAAAATTTATCTTGAATTGGGAGTTCAACTTCTAGCATTCCATAATTTTTCAAAAAGTTGAAATTTATCTTTTGGCATTTGTTTTGGTAAGTGTCCTTGTTGAATTAACTTTTGAACACAAGGCGAGAAGTAACCAAAAGGAAATTTCATTAATTTATTAGAATCAACATCCAAATTTACATGTTTTTCAAGCTTAGTAGAGGTAGAAACATAGTAAAATTTGATCGATTTTGAACCAACACTACAGACTTCCATGACCTCTAAACTCTCAACCTTTTGAGGGAGAATCGGAGTGAGGGTCATAATATCCACATAGTGGTTTATCTGATCATACATTGTTTCATATTCATTCCTCTCTATATCTTCTACGGATATCTTGTACCGAGGTTTCTTCTGCTTCGTCATCATTATTTTGTCTTCAGAACTGTCTTCATCACCAATGTTGATAGCTGCCTTAGTCCTTTCAATAATTAAATTGATCTTTCCTCAGCCACGTCCCCGGCCTCGACCTCGGATGCGTGAACTAGAAGAACCTCCACCAACTCGTTGTAAGGGAGTGGTAGAAGATTGTTGAAGCAGAGTTGTCTGGCCTCCTTTTTGTGATTCTTTTAAATTTTCATCTTTGTTTCTCAAAATCTCGCGCGAGAAGACTGTCTTCTTTGGAGGCGCGTACTAGGTAGCATCTTCATGGATACCAACTTCATGTACTGAAATGGTTACAGGTGAGGCACATAGTAGGCTACATCTTCATGGATACCAACTTCATGCACTGAAAATGGTTGTAGGTCTCCCTTGATGTAATTTTCTTGACCATCTTTGTGGTTATTTAATGCACTGGTGTAGGGATGATGGAACCATATTATGCTCATGAATCCATGGTCGACCTAATAGAGCGTTAAAGATGCACTGAAAATGGTTGTAGATCTCCCTTGATGCAATTTTCTTGACCATCTTTGCGGTACTTGCACTGGTGTTGAGATGATGGAACCATATTGTGCTCATGAATCCATGGTCGACCCAATAGAGCGTTAAAAGAGGTCTCGACGTCGATGATATGAAATTTAAAAGTTGTTACAAGTTCTCCAACCTTCATACGTAACGTAATTGATCCAAGGGCTCTTTCTCCCTTTTGGTTAAATCCTTTTAACATCATCTTATCAGCTGTAAGCTCTTAAGCTTCAATATCCAAATAGGCCAATGTCCGTAGGCTCATCAAGTTAAGAGATGCTCCAGGATCCACTAAAACTCTGGATAACACAAATCTGCCGATGTTGACGGAGATGTAGAGCGGGCAGTTGTGGTCAGCGGTACCGAGCAGCAAGTCTTCATCTTTGAAAGTCACCCCTGATTATTCTCTCAACGAGCAAACTTCATCTGAGGATGTGCTAGCCAACTGAGCTAAGCAAATTTTTGGATCAAGAAAAGCTGTAACCAGAGATTCTCTCATCTCCTTCGACAGGATCAGAGCGTCGTAGATGCTTAGTCGGGCAGGCAACTTCCTAAGATGAGCTAGCACGTTGTAGTCTACTTTATATGGTCCTCCAATTTTATCTTGATTATGTGGTTCTTGCACTGGCGAAGGTGGGGGTATCACTTCTCGAGTCATTTTTTGTTTTCCTTTGTCTATTGGAGCTGTGCTTGGTGGTAACACTTTTCCGCTCCTTAAGTTGACTTCTGTGACTTCTCCTTCTTAAGATATCATTGTTGAATCTTCCAGTGTCTTTTCCTCCTCATCAGAAAGATCTAAGTTGATGGCAAACGGTGCACCATAATATTTGAGAGTTGGCTCTTCGTTATCTGTGCTGTCATAAGTGATATCATTGAGTTCTTCTTTGGCCTTAACAACAAGTTCATCAGACTCAAGTACGATTTGAGGATCATTTTGGGGATCGAGACCACAATTAGCTTGGTTATAATCAGTCACGTTATTACCAGAAATAGTCAAAACATAGCCAAAATCACAATCATTATATTCATAAGACCCTGAAGAGATAAAAAGATAATCATACAAAGTCAAGGGTTTGAGGATTTTCTTCCCCAAATCCGAGACAACCAGTCTAGTAGAGGCGGCCCATATCCTACCCCCCGTGCTATCAATCTTGGAAGTAACGCTTTTCTTTTTCCTATTCTTTGTCCTTAATAATGACAGATTTTCTGGCAAAATCTTCATCTCGGGCTCGGCATGCTGCAAACTCTGAATGGAGGCTTGTTTTGATGCAGACTGTAGCTTATTCAGTATCTTCTTGGATGATATGCTCCATACCTCATTCCATCCTTCTTTGGTGTTTGTAGAAGCTTGTTTCGATGAATCCTACATTCGATTGAGGACCATCTTAAGTTCATCCCAAGTTGTACTCCATCCATCTGTTCCGACATATGGATCAATAGGGGAGATTGACTCAGCTGAAATCATGTTTATTTAATCTTTTTAAGGTTCTCTCAAATACTCCTTCTTATATTCTCTTCCTTGAGGTTCTTCTCAAGCCATTCTTTAAAGACGAAACACTTGTCTATATTGTGTTCAAGTAACCGATGGTACGGATAATAATTCGATTCATTTTTCTTATCCACCTCTTCGGGTTTCTTTGGATCAGGTAGTTTGAATTCTGGTTTCTTCATCAAGCTTTTGAATATTTTAGGTACAGCTTCATCTTTGAAGGAATAAACAACTTTCTGTCGCTCTAACAGGGATACTCTGTTACCCGCTGTTTGAGATGATCCCTCCTGAGACGGTCGTTGGTTGGATTGACTGCCCTGTTTCTGAGAGTACTGTGACGAAGACTGGCGATGCTCTTCTGCATATATTTTTATTGGCTACTTTCCTTTGTCGACAGTCGCGACTACTCCTGATTTCTTTTCAAACACTATGGTCATCTTAGCCTTTTCATGAGGCTTCATGTGCTTCATTTCCTCTTGAAGACTGCTGGCTTTACTGAGTAGCTTCTCAAAGGATTTGATGGTGAGTCCCTTAAGCATGAAAGCTACTGGCCCATGAATGTTTTTGAGTAGAAACTCAATCGCTTGATGTTCCTGTAGCTGAGGTTCACATTTCATGCTAAGGTTTCTCCACCTCAAAATATAGTCTGTCAAGGTTTCACTAGGCTTCTGCTTCTCCATCATGAGCTCTCCAAGAGACACATGATGTTGCGCCCCAGCAAATCTTTTCACAAATAACTGTTCCAACTCAGAAAATTGTTCTAACTGACCCGTTGGGCAGGTCAGCGTACCAGTCAAAAGCAATCCCTGACAAGCTGCTGACGAACTGTTGGCAGAGTAGAGCATAGTTATTCCTCGTGTTGCCACAACTGGCTCGGAAATGTGCTATGTGCTGTCTGAGATTTCTAGTCCCATCGAATATCTTGAAGTTTGGGGCCACAAAACCCTTGGGGAAAGGGACGACATCAAACTCCTCCGGGTAAGGTCTACCCTTTAAAATTGATGCACCGCTCTTGGACTGGCCTAAGGCATCCAACACTTGTTCAGCCATTTGCTTGAACTTCTTTTCTAGCATGGCACCTGATGGAGAATCCTTCTTTGGTTGTTCATCTTTGTCTGTCGAAGTAACTTTCATCTGCGATGTGTATGATTTCTAGCTGATTAATCTCTGGAGAAGCCAATCTTGGTGCCTTTGATTTCCCCTGAATGGTGGTCATGGCGGTCATAGCTGCAGTCATCTCTTTTATTCTTTTCTCCAGTAGAACAACTTGCTCACCCATAGGAGGATAACCCTATGTAGCTCATCTACGACGTTCTCTTTAGTTTGAGGTTGAGCCTCACACGCAGATGTGGTAGCTCTGTTTTCAATCACATGGAACCATGAAATCCTCCTCCAAGTAATCACTGTAATCAAAATCTTCATTGTCACTATTGACAGAACTTCGTGCTCTCGAGCTAACTCAGAAATATCAATCCTGAGTTTCTCAACTTTCTCTTTAATTATTGATTCCTTGATTGCTTTAAGATCTGGAGGAGCTTGATGGACGTCCTCTATTTGTTCCTCCATCTCGTTGGCTATTGTCGCGATGATGTCAGACATTTCAGGCACCGGTTTTACTTTCTGTCTTGCAGGCTCAATGAACTGTATCGGTGCAGCGACCTTGGGTACCCATACCCTCTTCTTTTTTGATGATGATGCCTCAGAATAGAATGTCTTAGTAAAGACATTAGTATGTTGAGGGAAGGTATGCTCCCCATGGTGTAGACTGGCTATAGTTTTAGGTAATCATCTTATCTTTCTTTCCATGATTGCAGGAATGACTGGTAAACTTCTCAGACCCAGTCTTGACTTAATCAGTCGGCGACCTGCGGTCCTGGAGGTGGTATGGTCGGTGGTGACTAGCAGTATCAACACGGTTTCCCAAACGGAGTTAGACGGGAACACAGGTAGGTGACTTTATAGTCTACTTATGAGATTTTCTAGCGGACTTAACATCCTTCAAAATTTCATTTTTCAAATGAGGGGAAATTGCATGTCCCACTCATTTATGTAATTCACTAACAAAACATCCTTCTTTAGTAGCAAGCCTTTTGAAGACTGCACTAACTCGAGTGATGAGGATGAATTTCTTTCCCTCCTCACCATGTCCATGAAGTGATGGTAATGTGACAACAATCTTCCGGATACTCTCACATCCATCAGTATCTGTCAGAGGATGGAATCTACTCCCTCGTAGGATTGGATAAATTTCCGGTAGTAACTCTTCAACTTGATGAGGTTCCCCCTCAATGTTTTCAGGAGTCTGGGCTTTGATGGCCCTCTGAACTCTTCTATTGTAGTTCCTCCTTTGAGTTTGGGTCAGCGGTACAGTCCTTGAGCTTGACCTGATCTCAAACACGGGTGGTGGAACAGTTAATCCTTCAGTCGAATCTTCAACGACCATCACTTCTTTTCCGTTAGCAGTAGCAGGGATAGCTAGCTTGATGACAGTAACATTAGCCTTCTTGCAGGCAGGGAAGTCCTGAAGGTAGTTCAAACTGAATTCTGCAGACAGCTTTTGCATTTCTGGAGCAGCGATCTTCATTATCACGAACGGGGCTTTCCCGAGGATAACCTCAAGGTTTTCAAATCTAGCTCCGAACCTGATAGTGGGAGCGATGTTACGGGCGCTGCGGTCCGTTGGCAGGTTGCAGGAAAAGGTCAAAGTTGGGTAGGCCATTGCAGCGGGCTTTAAAACAGAAAGTTTTAGGGTTAGCCATATGGCCAAAAACCTCAAAATCTTTAGTGCAAGCACTGAAAATAGAAGTCGATATGTAGACCCGGCGGGTCTTAATTTATGAGTATTTTTAACATCTCTGTTCAAAAAGTGTAAAATTTAATTAATATTTCAAAGTGCACACAGCACAACACGATCTGGTTTAATTCGCAAAGTAGTAAATTGAATTTGGAAGGGAGATGTGAAAAGATCTGAGGACCCAGCGCGGGACCCAATTAGTGGCAGAAATTGCCCAGGTAGAATCAGTCCACCAACAACCATTGGGGGTCCAACCCCACATGAAAATTTAAAGAGTCCTTAATGGCCTTCTGAACCCCTCTGGTCAAAGATGGTTGAACAACTAGTCCTAAAATCCAAGGAGTTAGCTGTACTTTCTCGAGACAAAAATGGGTAAAGTATGCCAATGGAAGAAGGGTAATCTGGTCCAAGAGTGACATGGACATATTACCGATATGTGAATATAATATTTCTTAATTTGTATGGAGAGAAAAGCTTGTCCCCAGCGGAGTCGCCAGAAGCTGTCGGCATTATTTCGGGGTTGGAGGTGAGTTGCCCGTAAGAAGCTGTCGATCACCGGAATCAAAATCCCATCGCCCTCTTCGGAAGGACGTTGAAGTATGAAATCAAATTGACCCCATATTTTTCCTATTTAAAATGAAAGAGCACTGTACCTAAAATCTCGTATCTATCTCGAAGGATAAACACAAGACTTAAGGATGAGGCTTGATCAAAAAAACTAAGGGATTTATGACGTCTGTTTGGTCTGCGAAACATTTGTATTTGCAGTNTGTTCAAAGATGGTTGAACAGCTAGTCCTGAAGTCCAAGGAGTTAGTTGTACTTTCCCAAGATAGAAATAGGAAAAGTATGCCAACGGAAGAAGGGTAATTTGGTCCGGAGAGCATAGACATATTACCGATGTGTGAAGATAATATTTCTTGATTTGTATGGAGAGAAAAGCTTGTCCCCAGCAGAGTCACCAGAAGCTGTTGACGTTATTTTGGGTTGGTTTGTGGGGTTGCCCGTAAGAAGCTGTCGGTCGCTGGGATCGAAATCCCGTCGCCCGCTTCGGAAGGACGTTGAAGTATGAAATCAAACTGACGAATCGAAATCCCGTCGCCCGCTTCGGAAGGACGTTGAAGTATGAAATCAAACTGACCCCATTTAATCAAAATCCCGTCGCCCGCTTCGGAATGACGTTGAAGTATGAAATCAAACTGACCCCATAATTTTTGGTTTAAAATGAAAGAGCACTATATTTAGTTTTAGAAAAATATAAAATCAAACTGACCCCATATTTTTTATAATTTAAATGAAATAGCATTGTACTAAGTATGAAATCAAACTGACCCCATATTTTTCATAGTTTAAAATGAAAGAGCACTGTACCTGGGTATGAAATGAAACTGACCCCATATTTTTCATAGTTTAAATGAAAGAGCACTATACCTCAAACTGTATCTATCCCGAAGGATAAACACAAGACTTGAGGATGAGGCTCGATCAAATAAACTAAGGGATTATCCCGAAGGATAAACACAAGAATTGAGGATGAGGCTCGATCAAATAAACTAAGAAAAGTACGACGTCCGTCTGGTCTGCGAAACCTTTATATTTGCCAACAAATTCCCCTATTTAATATAAAGGATTAAATAGGGTTTATATTAAGCTGGGTTCGGACATGCTTCCTATAAGGGCAAGCCCCTATAGTTAATTACATCTTAAATGACCAAAGCCACCTAAGAAGACTCTCGATTAAAATTAAGAAAAATTATCTTCAAGGAATTTCAAAGGGTAATACTCTTCAATGAAATCGGACATAAAAGTGTGAAAGGGGATTGATTCAAATTTGGAATATTTTATTGTAGAACCAAATNGGACATGCTTCCTATAAGGGCAAGCCCCTATAGTTAATTACATCTTAAATGACCAAAGCCACCTAATAAAACACTTGTTAAAATCAAGAAATATTATCTTCAAGGAATTTCAAAGGGTAGGACCCTTCAACGAAATCGAACGTAGATGTGTGAAAAGGGGATTGGTTCAAATTTGGAACATTTTATTGTAGAATCCAAAGGAAGAAGACTAGGCGATGTCATGGATCCAGAGGAGAAACTCGGTGACTTCCCAAGCTATCCTAATGTTTGGCTTCAGTTTTGAGGATAAATATTTGGGTATTTCATCCTGCCAATTTTATTATTCAGGGCTTACATTCGTATGAAATGATCNTAATGTTTGGCTTCAGTTTTGAGGAGAAGTATTTAAGTGTTTCATCCTGCCAATTTTATTAGTTAGGGCTTATATTCGTGTGAAATGATTACACAAATAGACTGGAAGATGTGAGGATTTAGGTCGTGACAAACGACAACCTCGGAATCTTAAGATGAGTTAGGGCTTATATTGTAAGCAAGGCTATGCAAAGGCCTAAAAATAAGGTGAGGATTTATGCTGCATAAGCAAGCAACCTCAAAGTCCTATGGCTTTGTTGTTTAAGTTTAAGGAAGATTGCCTGGTGAAGATAGGTTTTGCTGTTGAAGATGGTCGTGCTGCCCACCAAGCTAGCTCCAAGCTGCTTGCCACAATGGAAGACAGGTTTTGCTGTTGAAGATGGTCGTGCTGCCCACCAAGCTAGCTCCAAGCTCTTGCCTGAAGAAAGGTTTTGCTGTTGAAGATGGCCGTGCTGCCCACCATGCTAGCTCCAAGCTCCTCGCGGAAGACAGGTTTTGCTGTTGAAGATGGTCGTGCTGCCCACCATGCTAGCTCCAAGTTCCTCGCCGCAACGAGTTTAAGTTATCTAGTGTGTCAAGTTATAATGGTAAATCAGGTGGCCCTATGGTTTNTTTAGGTCGTGACAAACGACAACCTCGGAATCCTAAGACGAGTTAGGACTTATATTGTATAGCAGGGCTATGTAAAGACCTAAAGATAATGTGAGAATTTATGTTGCATAAACAAGTAACCTCGAAGTCCTATGGCTTTGTTGTTTAAGTCTAAGGAAGGAAGATTGGTTTAGCTTGGGAAGACAGGTTTTGCTGTTGAAGATGGTCGTGTTGCCCACCATGCTAGTTCCAAGCTCCTTGCTACGACAAGCTTGAGTTATCTATTGTGTCAAGTTATAATGTCAAATAAGGTGGCCCTATGGTTGAAGTTCTTTAAATTTTATAGAGGGCATATTAAAGTTGATTAGAGCAACAGTGGGCCCTATGGTTGAAGTTCTTTAAATTTTATGAGGGCATATTAAAGTTGATTAGAGTGACACCAGTCCCTATGGTTGAAGTTCTTTAAATTTTATGAGGGCATATTAAAGTTGATTAGAGCGACACCAATTAGTATGTTTGAAGTTCTTTAAATTTTATGAGGGCATATTAAAGTTGATTAGAGCGACACCGGTTTGGTGAAGTTCTTTAAATTTTATGAGGGCATATTAAAGTTGATTAGAGTGACACCGGTTAGGATCTAGTTCTTTAAATTTTATGGGGGCATGTTAAAGTTGATTAGAGCGACACAGGTTAGGATCCTACATTCTTTAAATTTTATGAGGGCATATTAAAGTTGATTAGAGCGACACCGGTTAGGATCCTACGTTCCCTCGTTCCGGCATCACTATTTTCTATTGGATTCACTTAGTCCAAATGAACTTATCAAACGCATCTTTAAATTTTATGAGGTCATATTAAAGTTGATTAGAGCGACACCAGTTAGGATCCTACGGCTACCCTCGTTCCGGCATCACTATTTTCTATTGGATTCACTTAGTCCAAATGAACTTACTAAACCAAACTTAATGAGTTCCATAATTTCATTTAAACCGTTGGAAGCCTCGTTAGCAATCGTAGGCTACCTCCTCCAAGGGATTCCCGATCATCCAGCAGAGATGTCTTAATTTAGTTGAAGTTGTAGTCTTATGTGGTGTTGGTGATTAAATGTGAGTTGTTTTAAATTTTGAGTGTTGTGGCGGTGAATTTTGTCTTGGTTGATTTTAGTTTTGGTTTTGGTTATGGTTATGGTTATGTGGCTGTCCTGATGATTTTAGTTTTCAAGCAGGGTGACATCGTTGTTTAGCATGCAAATTTGTAGGTATAAAAGTACAGTATGAAAGTACAAGAAAGACAACGCTGAAAACTGTAAAAGTGTACCTGGCGAGTCTTCTCGTTCCACCACCTGAAACTTAAAATGCATGTTAAGGCAGTTTATGAAGAGCAGGAAAGGTAAAATTTTTGGTAATTTTCCTAACCCTATGTCATATCTTGGTGAGTCCTTAAAAAATTAATTAAGGATGATTTCATTGAGCAAAGAATATTAAGTTTAAGAGGCCTCTGAGATATCCAACAAGTTAGGAGGGGGAAGCAGGTCCATGCCTCCCGCTCACGAACTGGTGAAAAGCCTCGAGTCCATTTAAACTTATTATGTTTCTTAATGGTTCATCTTGTAAACATCCTTAATGCTCAGTGAACACTAGCGTCTTAATTATCCCTAAGAATAGGGTAATTATCATTTATCATTTAATTTGAAAATTATGTGGGTGAAGACCCTCGAAGAAGCAAGTTAAAAGAATAGGGTAATTATCACTTGTGATTCAATTTAAGAATTATGTGGGTGAAGACCCTTAAAAAGAATAGGGTAATTATCACTTATCATTTAATTTGAAAATTATGTGGGTGAAGACTCTTAAAGAGAATAGGGTAATTATCACTTATCATTTAATTTGAAAATTATGTGGGTGAAGACCCTTAAAGAGGCTGTGTAATTTGAACACTTAGCCAAATTTTTAATCCTAATTGGGCTTAGTGGTGTTTTAAGGATGTTTGATTTAATTATGTTTATTTCTCTAATCCTTGTTTAATCATTTTTTTATTTATCCTAAGTCACCACTAAGCCTTTAAGGCACATGTGAGTGTCTTAATTAGTTTTGAAAAAGTTAAGCTTTAAGTGGTCATGATTCATGATTTAGATTCTATTTGAAAATCAAGATAGGGGTATTAAATTGATTAATTATTGACTTCAAAATTCATACCCTTAAGTCCAGGATCATTTAATTTTAATAAACTTCCAAATTTTAATAATTTAGAAATTTATTAATGTTAATTAAGAAATTGAGATTGGTTTATACCAATTAACCTCTTGTGTTTCAAGCATCAAATAATTTGATTAAGATCAGAGGTTACCCATTCCCCTCCTTGAATTAAGCCTAAATGTTAACTAAGGCAACATTTCCAAAATTTTGCATTTGCCCCTAAGGCTCTAACACTTCATAATTTGTTAAATTCAATTCAAATGACTTTGAAATTTTTATCCTACCTCATTCATGGGTCAATTGAGACATCAGAAGACGAAATATGATTTTTCAAAATTTAATTTAATTTATGTAATTATTTTCATGCAAAAATAGGATTTTTCAAAGAAAACTCCTAACATGAGCAAAGTAAATTCTAATCCCTTGAAATTTTTACTGGAGGTAGACCTAGACTAGTTAAGCCATTGGATCAAATTTCATAATTTGTTGAATTCTCTGTGATTTATTAGAATTATTTCAAGTTCTGGGCTCTTTCATAAAAATAAATTATTTTAGGTAGTAAAAATTAAGTTTTGTATTTTTGAAAAATCTCTCTAAGGTCAGAGAACTGAGAGGAGCAAATTTTATATTTTTTTATTTTTCTTTGATTTACTGGAATTATTTTAGTGAAAAACCCATTTTTAGCCTTTAAAGATTATTTTTAAGCTTTGAAATTAAATATCTTTATTTAGAAAATTAGGAAAAATATTCTAATTGTTCTTAAGTGATTAGGAAGCAATTTAGAACATTTCCATGAATTTTATTATTTTTTTGGTTTTTTATGAATTTTTAATTATTTACATATTTTAAAGTAGGCTATAATTAAGTTTTTATTTTAAATATTATTTTATTTTTATAAAATATCCCTGATCACAGAGAACTGAATCAAGTTTTTATTTTAAATATAATTTTATTTTTAGAAAATACCCCTGATCACAGAGAACTCTAAAAAAAAGTTTCATAATCTTTTGAGTTTTATTTTTATTTTTAAGAAAATCATTTAAGTGTCAAAAGTGGTATTTATCTTTAAAAATCAACTTAAGTTATCAAATGAGCTCAAACTATTTTGAAATTTTTATGATGAGTCCTCTGTATCATAAATCATAGTGGAGATCAAAAATCAAGTCATTTAAATGTTTATATTTTCCAAAATTAATTGTTTTAGTGATTTAGTATTTATAGAATTTAAGGGTATTTTAAATGACTAGACCCATGAAATTTTTTCAAAAGGTTTCTCTAGCCATGGTAGACTTTTCAAAATTTTCTTAGGATTTTCTAATTCTAATTTCCATGATTATTTTAAAGAAATAATGTGGAAGATCTTGAAAAATATGGATCTCTATATAGGGACCTCCTCTGACTTTGGAAAAATCAGAGAATGTTTCCCCTTTCAGAGGCTACAACATGCCAAAATTTCAAGTCAAGGTGATGTGTCAATATGCATAGAGATTCAAATGATCCCAAACAGTGTTTAATTAATTAAAGATAAAATATGCATCAAATGGACTTAAAATTTATTTCACATTGTTCTCCTCTATTCACGGAGCAACGGAGTATTTTTTATTTTATTTTTATGATTTTTCTACACAAAGTTATGAGTTTTCTAAGTTAAGGGTATTTAAATAAATAAGAAAAGCCCTATTTATCTATTTAAACCACGCGTGCTGACTAGATCTTAGGCAGCTCCGAAGGTATGCGTGGCGCGCTCTGGTTGGACGATGTCGTTCATGTAGCTTGCTGAATCGGCTTGCTGTTTATGTTCCGAAGCGCTGTCCAGCTTGATCTCCCGCTTCTATTTGATACACACTTGATCGAATGGTCCCCGTCATCGTCCCCGATAGAATGATCACATGCCCATCCACACTAAAACCTTAAAATCTCAGCCTATACTCAACCAAATCACTTTGGGTTTGATTCTATAGACTCATCTAAGTGAGATGAACACATCCATATACCTTAAGATCTCGGCCTAGACTCAACCAAATCACTTTGGGTTTGATCCTATGGACTCGACTTAGTGAGACGAACACATCCATATGGTCTAAGGTACCATGAAACCAAGCTTAAGTAAATGGAGAATCAAAATAAGCTCGGGAGGAGGAGGTTAATTGCAATGAAATCAAGTTTAAGTAAATGGAGGATCAAAACAAGCTCGGGAGGAGGAGGAGTTTTATACTTTGATCAAGCCTAAGTAAATGGAGAATCAAAATAAGCTTGGGAGGAGGAGAAGTTTTATACCTTTGCTATGAGAAGTTTTATACTCTCTTACTATTGTGAAGGTATGGGCACAAGCAATTGAAGTTTGGTGGAGTGTGGAGGTTTATTGGGTTCTGTCCTGGTTTCCGGCAAGGTTTGAAGCTCAAAATTGTGCTCCGACAATGGGAATGGGTGAGGGAAAATGGTTGGAATGCACTAAGGGGATCTTAGGAAAACTCTGTGTGAAGTTTGGAGAGGCCTCTCTAAGAAAATTTTAGTATGCCTCCCATGACCGTGGGAGGTGAGTCTTAATAAAAATGGCCATGGGGTGGCTCTTAGGGCATAAGTTTGGGTGCATTGTGGTGCTTAGGTGGAGGGCAGAGGAGCTCTTCAATTTGATTTGGATGAGCTGGCCTTTAGGTTTGATTTGGGTAAGGTGCCAGGTGAGTGTTATCAAGATTTTTATGTCTAGGAATGTTATCAAGATTTTTCAACAATAATTGAAGCCAATTGACTAGGCTATGGGTTCAATTTGGTGAGATTAGGTCATATGGTCAAAATTTGGGCTTTAACCTAACTCAAAATTTAGCTCAAATCATGAGCCAATTAGGCTTGGATTTGGTTTATTTTGGCCATACCAAAAGTTAATTTGATCAAATTGGGCTCAAATCATGGACCAATTGAGCTTGTATTTGGTTTATTTTGGTCATATGAAAAGTGAATTTGAGTTTAGGATTGGATGCTTGGATTTGGTTTAGTTTGGTCATATCAAAAGTGAATTTGAGCTTAGGATTGGAATTGGGTCAATTGAGATCAAATTGATGGACATTTGAGTTGGATTTGGGGAAATTTGAGTCTTTAAATAACAATTTGGGGATTTTTGTTAAAGATGGTTAAATTGGCCAAATTGAGTCATGTGGTAGTTTAGGAAAATAAAATTGGGAATATTTGGGATTTATTGGGATTTTCTAGGATTTTTTTGGAATTTTGAGTTATGGAGGGGTTTTTTGGTAATTTGGGGTGTTTTAGGGGTAAAAGGCCAAGATGGGTATTTTAGTAGAGTTGAGGTACCAATCATCACCAACAAGTCATGGACCAATGGAAATCCCATTTTCGGTCCTCTACATAGTGGTCTTAGCTAAACCATAGCCCTAGGGCATAGGTTTAGGGGACCATCTACATGAGTATCCCAAAAGATCAAAGGATCTAGGCTAGAAATTTGGGTTTAGGGTTGTGTGTGAATGTGGTTGTAGATAAGTGTAGTGAGTGCCTTAGCTCCAGACCAACATCCAAGGTCAACCTTAAGGTCCAACAATCCTAAAAGTGACTCATCTTGTTTTCCCCCACAGTGACCCCACCTACTAAGTGCTAGAGGTTGAGAGCAATATGTGGAACTTCATGTTGAGTGGAGAAGAGTTTGGAATTTCTAATAGTGAGGGTTCCATGTCTAGTTTTCTAGGAATAGTCAATAGAAAAAGTTCTATTGCTTGACCCTAGGCTACTGAAGAGGAAAAATCTAAACCTCAACCAAAATTGAGTTCAACAACCATCTAAGAGTGCATATAAAACATTGACTAATCCAGAGTTTGGTCCCTAAATTCATGGTTAGGTTGAGAGGATACTGACTATCACTCCAGATTTCTCACTTCTCCCTCACTTGAGGGCTAATGATCTTGCTTTAGTTTCCAAGCAACTGGACCAAATTCGAGATTTTAATCTGTCACCTTAAAATCTCCAATTTTGTGCCCATAAAAGTATATTCCATATCTATTTGTACACAACCCCATGGATAACATTCTCACCCATAAAATTGAATGTGACTCTTACCTTATTGTAGAAAGCATAGCCCTTTTAGATTGTATGTTTCTCAACAAATTTTAACCTTTCAATTGGCCAGATCAAAAAATCAATGAAGATCAGAGTTCAAATTATCATAATTTATTGACATTTAAAACCTTACTAAACAAAACTATTTCTTAACAAAACCATATATCATTGTAGGTAGAAAGATAAAGAAGTCTACTCAGAACTCATGAAAAAGATACGACAAAACAAAAATTTCATATATAAAAACAAGTTCACAAAACAAAGAAAAAAAAAGAACACAACTTATCTCACACACCTTCTCAAGAAAGTCCCTAGAAGTTCACTTTAAGCACCTTATTTTATTACAATTACACTCAATTCTTTCTTAGAAGTGTAATGAAGAAGAAATCTCTCACTTTCCCTCTCCTGTTATAATCCTAGAAAAAATCCTCTCTTCTCCAAGACTTCTTTCACGCCAAAACTTTTTTCTCTATCTTACACCCCCTTTTCTTCTCTAGAATTTTCTCCTTTTTAATTAGGGCTAGCCTTTTTTCAAAAGAAATTCAAAATTGCCTCCAATTTTCACCCAAAAAGTCACGTCTTTTAACACCAAGAGACAAGTCTCTTCATCCAAGAGTCATATCTCTTCATTAAAGAGCCTTTGTAAAGTGTCTAGAAGCATTGAACCACTAAATGGAAAGTTTGAATTACTCGAAGCCTTCAAAAACCGTTCAAAAATAGTCAAAAACTGCCTTACTCCATCTTAATTCATCTCAGATGCTTCTGGCGCCAATTCTGGCACCTCTGGAATCGGCTTAATAAAGTCTGTGCTGCTATCTGGATTCTGGTGCCTCTGGCGCCAATTTTGGCACTTCTGGTGTCACTTCTCTTTAAAATGACACCTCTGGCACAAATTTTTGGTGCCTCTGGCACCAAGATCATGAAAATCTCCATTTTGGTTTCAATTTTTTTCATTTTTTCTACATTTTACTCTAAATGCCTAAAATTGATATACCTGCAATAAAAACTTGAAAATACCCTTCTTTAAAGTGCATTATCACCAAAATAAGCATAAAATGTATAAATAAAATAGTACATTATTTTGGTGTATCACCGGCTCATGCAAATTTAAGTCATAAATATTAATATTTGGCAGGATGAAACCTTAAGTAGTATCATATCACCAAAATTACATTCAAACCATAAGATAGTTTGGGAAGTCACCGAGGTTATCCTCAGGATTTGTGGCTTCCCCTATTCTTTCTTCCTTTCGAGTCCATATAAAATGTTCCAAATTTGATTGACAGTCCAATGTCTGACTTTGGGAATCCTAAATCTTTTGAAATGTATGAAGGCATGATTTTCTAATCTAAACCGAGAGTTTTCTTGAGTGACTTCAGTCATTTAAGATGTAATTAACTATAGGGCCTTTCCCCTATAGAGAACTTTAAGAACCCAACTTAATATAAATGCTTCCTAATCCTTCATATTAGAAACAACATATTTACCTATATATATACTTACGCTTTTTTTAGTAGGAGTGCGAGAAGAGGATACGTACGCTTTTTTTTGTATTGCAATTTTATTTACTTTACAACATACTTACCTACTTGAACTTGTTTACTATCCTCTACAAACCTTGAAACAAATTTGCATGTGACATCAAAACAAAACAAATTTTCTAAGATCAATCAACTTTTTCAAAAATTAAACAACATTTTCAAAACCAAAATAAAAATAATAATAATAACATAACTTCAACCTGATGGCACATAAATTGTCTTGTATTAAATATCCCTAGTTTCTCACAAAAAATTAAACACCACATCCAAAACTCATTGGGTATTTCTGTAGGTTAAGTTGCAGTGAGATAATTCTCATTAAAATGTTTTGATTCGAAAGGTCTCAAATCATATCTTGTTGGGTCCTTATGGATTTTATTTTTTGTTTAATTTTAGTGATTATTATATTGTTTAAGATGTTTTTTGTCTCGACGAATTTTAGTGGGCCCAAATGACCTATGGAATATCCAAAATCTTATAAAAATTCAGAATGTATTCCTAAAACACCTTTAAGATCCCTTAGAGCACCCTCAGTTCACTTGGACTTCCTACATTGTTGAGTTGATAAACCTACTCATATGAGGAATATTCCTTTTCTTAAACCGTGCTCAAAGTTTTGTCTCAAATAACCCATGAGTAAGGTAAATGGCCAATTATTAAAGTTACATTAATAATGATGTACGTAAAGGCCCATGAGGGTGTTTTTATATTTCTTAGGAAATTTTACACTCTTTTCCCTCAATTGGGCTTGAGCTTGTAGTATTTTATGTTGTTTCATTATCACTTTTATTTTTCTTAACTATTCCTCATTTGATATTTAATTAAATCTAATTCACTCCCAAGCTCTTTAGGTTTAAGGGTAAACTTGTAATTTTGAAAGTTTTATAAAATGTGTTTGATCCTTTTTAAAAAGGATTGATTTCGACTTAACCATTGACTAAGGGTTTCAAATCAGTGGATTATTGATCTTCTTACTCATGCCCATCACTCTTGGATCATTCAAATTAATTCTTTCCTCACATAGCCCGCAGTTCAAATAATTACAATTTTGCTTTTTTTTTTTAGAAAATTTGTGAGTGAGTTGCTACCTTATTTATTCTTTGTGTTTTTATCACTTCAATAGATCAATCATCATAAACCATTTTCCCTACAATATGACCTAATATTGATTAAACTACGGCTAGAGTGCAAATTTTTAAAATTACCATTTTGCCCTAGTGTTAGTGCCCCCTCCCCCTAACTCTCAAATTTTTGTTTAAATGGTCATGAAACTTCACTAACCTCTTGTAGAATATTTAGGACATTAGAAGGCAAATTTTATTTTTTATAATTATTTAGACCATAAATTATGAATGTTCAATGATAAATAATTTAATCTTCCAAAATGTCTCCTCTGTCTCTGAAATTATTTTATGATGTTTTTAAGGTAAGAGGGTCGATCAAGACTTTTTTGATGTTTTAAATTATATTTAATTTTTTATAAGTTGGAATTGATTTTAATCATAAACACTTGAAAATTTTATTTTAAAATTTTAAAAGTTTATTTTTATTTTTCTTTGATCTTTCTGACCTCACTGAACTCAACAAACTTGATTTTGTATTTTTTGTTTTATATTGTACTTTTTATAATTACTTTAAGAAAACAGAGGTATTTAACGTAGAAAATTAGGGCTTTTGTGGCTAGAGATTTTCTCAAACCTTGGAAAAATTAGAAAACAACCAAAAAGACAGAAGGATTAAAAGCCCTAATACTTTCATGCCAAAATGATCAACATTTTATTTTTTATGATTAAAATACTAAATGGGGGTATTTAATTAATTATAAATTAAATATAATGCCATTCCTTTTATTTTTTTTTTCCATAAATTCTTCTCTACTTTTTGAGTTTGGGGGTATTTTTTATTTTATTTTATTTTTTTTTCTACACTAAGTTATGATTTCTAGAAGTTATATTTGAATTTCTCTATTTATTTAATTCAAAAAATCTTAATTTAACTACTTATCTACGCGATACTTTTTTAAGACTTAAATTTTAATTTCACATACATAGCACATAAGATATATTTTTCACATTCACACTTATTTAAAATTTATAATATCACAAAAATAAATCACTTAACATTTTAATTCCACATATAGATTTTATTTCACACAAATAATATTTAAAATTTAGTTTTAGCATCTCTTATAAT
The DNA here is from genome assembly GCA_002079205.1 of Phalaenopsis hybrid cultivar. NCBI lineage: Eukaryota > Viridiplantae > Streptophyta > Magnoliopsida > Asparagales > Orchidaceae > Phalaenopsis > Phalaenopsis hybrid cultivar. The sequence goes on along the minus strand of JXCR01061415.1, from coordinate 339,358 downwards.
ATAACCACTTGATATGTATATTTTAATAGAGAAATGTATCATACGTATACTTTCATATGTGAAATTTAAATTTTATTTTTAAATAAATAAATATATAAAGGTTAAGTATTGCTTATATTAATACATAGTAATTAAGTAGTCTGTATGTAAATAGCCATTTTTTTTGGCTTAAGTGTTGAATATATATTTCCATGGGATTTGCAAATTATCATCTTTATTATTTATGTATATTTTTTAGTTTTTTTAAATAACAAGTAATATATTTTTTTTTAATTTGGTGCATATGTGAATATTCAAATTTTGTCTTTCTTCTTTTCTTTCTCTTATTTTTAAAGTGTGCCTTTGTTTCGGTATGTTGAAACAAAGGTTTGGAAGGTTAACATGTAAATATGTGAGAACTAAGTGTCATGTGTATCACTATTAAAGTTTGAGATCCTAAAGTATTATACATGTAAAGAGTTGGTAATTAGGTGAAACGTATGTAGATATCAAAATTTAGACTTTAAGCATTAAATATTCACCAAAATAGTGATTTGCAGGTGAATATATATAAAACAAGTAGTCTGCAAGTAAATATTCATGAAACAGGTGGTTTGCATTTTAATATTCTTGAAACAAACGAAACAAATGAAACAAGTGATTCGTAACATAAGCAAAAGCATTCCGTTTTTTATAATATGTCAGGCGTGTAAAATAAATAAGAGGAGGATGGTATGCATGTAAAGTTCATTTTTTTTTTTTTTTTTTTTTTTGGGGATTACGTATTTAAATGCGTAAGAATTGGGCGGTATGCATCAAATTAAAAAAATAATAATAAAAGAAAGGAGAGATAAATCAGTTACCTGATGTTTGGTCTGACGTTGGGAAGCGGCTACGAAAGACTTAGGGAAGGCTATTTGGCTCACGGAAAAGCCATGAGAGGTATATTGAAGAGAAAGAGGAGTGGGGGAGCTTGAGCCGAGTGAACGGGGAGCTCACGGCTTAGGAGAAGTTAAGGAGAAGAGCGGTTTAGATCCCCTGCGAGTAAGGAGGATGATGGAGTCTTACGGGTAAGGAGGAGGAGAGAGGATGGAGTTGTTTTTAATGAGGTGGAGATGGGGGGAGGCTCCACAACCGTGAGATATGGAGAGAGGGAGTGAGGAAAAGAAAATTACGGAGAGAGATAGAGAGAGAAAGAAATGGGGAGAGTTTTACGGGTATGGAGTTATGGAGAGGAGGAGTTTCTTTCTTTCTTTTTTTAATTTCCTTTTCTTTTTTTAAACCGAAAANAGCAAAATTGACATTCAATTGGCCTTGAAAAAGCCTCAATTTCATTTAATTTTGATGTAAGTCCAAAAAGCCTCAATTTTACCTTAAATTGGCCATGTCTCAAAATTCCAATTGATTGCCTTAGCCCCAAAATTGACACCCAATTTATGTTGAAAATCTTCATGAAAGTCCTATTGACCATTCTTAACAATCAATTTTGCCTTAGCCTAAGCCTAGCCCAATTTAGACCCAAGTCTAGCTCAACATGCCCAAAGGGACCAAAATTCCAAAATCCCACAAATTGAACCCCCAATTGAACTCAAAATCACTTCAATCCTTCACAAAAATTGCTCATTACAATCATCTACACACTGTTGATCAATTAATTGGGCTCAAGATCATGGATAGCCTAGCCCAAACTGAATCCTTAGCCAAATTGACCTACATGGACCCCTTCACGAAAAGTTGACCCAATCTAGCCAAATTGGCCAACCAAAAACCACCACAACCAAATTTTAGACATTATTGACCATGCTAAACCCCATGGAACCACCCAAATGAGCCATGGACCAAAGCATCCCCAAATCAAGGGATTTACTTCCAAAATTTCTTAAGCCTAAGGGATTTTTGCCAAAACTAAATAGCTCCTAAAACTAGTTGTTGTGACAGATTCCTCTGGCTCATTTGACCTGCTGGTCACCTCCCCTAGCCATGTCGACAACCTTAGTCATTAGAGGAGCCAAAAATGTGAGCCACTACCAAAAATTTAAACCCAATTCAAACCTTGAGGCCACCTCATCCCACTGCACTCCACATAAGCATCATTTTACACCCCTCAATTTTCCCACAAAGCCACCATACTCCAATTTTATAAAACCTCCACCTCCATGGTATTGGAAGGTGTGCTAAAAAATTCTTAAGGGTACCCTCTAAAATCACTAACTAAGCTTCCTTGAGACCTGCACAGTGCAAACCAACCACTCCATTGCTCTATTTTCTCTTGTCAGAATCAATTTTTGAGCTCAAATCCTTGCCGGAGACAAGACATTCTCTACCACACCTCCAGAGTCCACCAAATCCAAATTAAACTCACCTACACCATGACCACACTGAACTAAGATAAAGCCCTATCAAATCCCCCTCAGACAGAGCCTCTAAGATAGCTCAAGACCAACACCGAAATCTGGCCTTGATCGAATTTGGGCCACGACCATAGGCATAATCCTTAGCCTCGTTGGACCACCACAAACGTGTCGAGCACCTCTGATTGAAGCTTTCCTTCTCAGAGCAAAGGTATTGAACTTCCCCACTTCCTAAGCCTATTTTGATTCTCCATTTAATTAGAATTAATTTAATGGCTTATTTACAATATGGATGTGTTCGTCACACTTAGACGAGTCCATAAGATCAAACCCCACAAGATTTGATTTAGTTTTGAGGGAGATCTTAAGGTTTTAGTGAGGACGGTTCTCGGGTTAGCCTATTTGGAATTGTGGCGGGGAGCCATCCGATCATGTGTTTATCTCGTTAACGGACGAGATCTAGCCGGATGAACACTCAGTGCGTGAACCGCGGGCTGCATGGCATGCGAAAGTGGAAAGCGTAACGAATGGGAGTGTAATGCGTCCCCGTTCGGAGCTGCTTAAGATCAGGTGGAGTTGCGTGTTTAAATAGATAAATATAGAATTAAATAAATTCAGAAAATGATCCCAACTTCAAAAATTCATATCTTAGTGTAGAAAAATCACAAAAATAAAATAAAAATACCCACTTGCTCAATGAACAAAGGAGAGTAATATAGAAATAATTTAAAGTTTATGTGATGCATATTTTATTTTTAATTAATTATACACTATTTTGAGTCTTTTAATTCTCCAATCATGTAGACATTTCACCATAGCTTCAAATTTTGGCATCTTGTTGCCTCTGTCTTAGAAAACATTCTCTGATTTTGTAAGAGTTAGAGGAGATCTTTAGACAGAGATCCATATTTTTCAAGTTTATGTCTATTACTTGCATAAATTAATTCATAATAATTAGCATGTTGTTTAGAAAAATCCAAAAAAAATTTGAAACGTTTGTTGTGACCAGAGAACCCTTTAGAAAATATTTCATGGGCTAAGTCATTAAAAATACACTAACTTTCACAAAACCCTAAAACACAAAGAAAGTTAATTTGGGAAATATCAACATCTAAATGACTTGATTTTTAATCTCCATTATAATTTGAGGTTCAAAGAACTCTCCATGGAGCTCATTTGATAACTCAAATTGATTTTTTAAGTTAAATATCATTTTTAACAATAAAATGATTTTTTAAAATTAAAATATAACTCAAAAAATTATAAAAATTATTTTTGGAGTTCTCTGTGATCAANCTCATATCCTTAGGGAGGGCAACTCCTCGGCGGATTGGTTGGCTAGAAGGGGTAAAATGGAGGAAAGTTTATCTGTTGGTTAGAAGGGTAAAATAGAGGAATGTTTATTTGTTGGTGTTTTACCTGGGACTCATCTAAAGTATTTTCTGAAGGGGGCTCTATGGATTTGCCTTAAATTAGGCCATGAGGAAATTTATCTCAAAGTTTTCTGGATATTGAAGGTTTTCATGGGCTTTATTATAGACTCAATGTATTTCCTTTGAATGGGATGGCTCTCTATGTTGTAATGCAAGTTTGGAGGGATCAATATTTGCTCTGAAGGCATGAATATTGTTACAATGTTAACGAAAAGTTAAGTGGCTGTGGATATTTTTTTTTTATGATAAATCTATGGATTCATTTGTGTTAAGCTGGGGGAGAATTTTCTTCGGTTTTTGCTGCTTGATTTTTCTTCCCATTGAAAATATATGATACTTAAGGCTTCATAAAGTATGCAATGAATGTTATCTGAATGGTGGACTAATATTGTGGTTACATATTTTCAATTTAGCCTTAATGTATATTATGGCTTGGGAGTAATTATCGGCTTTTAGGTACTTTTTCTAGTAACTTTTCTTTTAGGCTTGGAAAATGCCTATATTTAATTATCTGGATTAATTTTTGGTTTTATTTGTTGGATATTTTCCATGGGGTTTATCAAATTTAAGTTATTTGCTGCATATTTGTCAAGGGATTTATGGTCAGATTTTGGAAAAATGAGACGATTGCTATGATTTCCTCTATAACTGTTTGATTTACAACCAGATCCTCCATTAGTAATAATTATTCTAGACATTCCATATCTTGTAAAAATATTTTTGATTTAAAAATTTTGAAACACTTCGAGAGTCACATCAAGGTAAATCGATTACTTCAATCTATTTTGATACATAGTCCACTGTAATTAATATTATAACAACATGGTGTTGGCGGCTGACCCTAGATTTGCTTTGCTAGGGTTTGGGAAGTGATGACCCTACTTAGAAATGTTGTGGAGTTGTGGGAAGAAGCTTGCAATTACTTCAAGAAGTTGATTTGGCATCTCAAGCTTTTGGGTTTTTGCTGGAGTTGTTTTTTACTGTTCCATTGCGGCATAGCAAGTTTGGAAGTTGTTTTTTCCATTTCTTCTCTCCTCTAATTGTTGAGCACCTTGTGGAATGTTGCTGGTGGTTTTTTATGGCCACTCCTATTGATTTTAAGACTAACCTGCAATGGACAAAAGCAACATATGCTGGGGCTGTAGGAAAACCTTCTTCCCCCTTGGTGGATCCTGATCTGTTAGAGTTTCCTCAGGATTTTCATAATACTACTGCTGGAAGGGGTACTGCCCATGCATCCATCTTATGGGCTCAAAGGATGGAGAACCAGCGGCTATCTTCCTAGAACATGACCTTGTAGAACTGAACTTGGAAGTTCAGTTCACACTCATTTAAAAATTTAGCTTGGGTCACCCAAAAATGGATTCTGTGAGGAAATACTTTGAATCTCTGAATATAACTGACTGGAAGCTTGGATTGTTGGATGGCAGACACCTCCCTATCTAGCAGACAAAGGAAGAAGGCTATGCAAGAATATTTGCCAAACAATCAATAATTATTGTTGGGGCTGAAATAAAAATTTTAAAATGGACCGCAGAGAATGAACCTTGTCAGGAACCCCATGCAGTGCCAACTTAGAATATATATATATAT
>JXCR01061415.1:320915-333826 GCA_002079205.1 Phalaenopsis hybrid cultivar | reverse complement strand
AATATATTAACTTCTTTAAATAAAGTAGACCAATAAAATCTAAATTTTAAAATTTTGTGAACTATTCTACCAATCCCAAAATGACCTCCAAATTTTTAATCATGATATTTTTTGATAATTTCTTAAATTTGTTTATAAGGCACACATCTTTGCATAACTAAATCTTTGTATAGTTTGTACAAATATGGGCCATCCCAAATGTAAAATTTTACATCGCGAATAAACTTCTTTTCTTGTTATTTTGTCAGCCCATTTAGTAAATTACCACTAATAATCTACTTTAAAATATCAGCACAACATGGTATTTTCCATCCTTTAATAGCATAAAGATGTTCATCAGAAAAAGTTTCATTTATTTCTTTTTCAAGATCAAATGTTTCTTCTTGTTCCAGCCTACATAAATGATCAACAATTTGATTATTTGATCCTTTCTTATCGACTACAACAAAATCATTTTTTTTCAACAGAAGTACCCATCTAACTAATCTAAGTTTCACATCCTTCTTTTGCATCAAATATTTTTTAGCTGAGTGGTTGATCCCAAATATTTATATAAGTTAATATGATGTATGTGATTATATTCCTAATTTTTCCTTACATATAATTCTTACTCTGCAAGGGCGCCAAACACTTGATCACTAGCAACAACTAGGAAAAAACTTAAATTCAAAGTAAAAAAGAATACAGTTATTATAATTAAATATGGGATGCTATGTAAATACAAGTATTATTATCAAGTAATATATGAATTTTTCATTAAGCCTCAACTATCGATTCCACAGGAAACACTACATTATGCAACTACAGAATAGAAGAAATTAAACAACAAATTCTACTTAGCAAAATGTTCTTACTTAAACTCTAGATACTTTAATATGAATAAAAGTTTGATTCTTTTTGTAACTTTTAATAATTTAAATAAAGTAAATAACTAACTAACTTAACTAGATACTTGTATAATGAAGACAGTATAAATAAAATATCTTTTTCCTTATCATAAATCAGTAACACGTATAGGAATTCTATTGTGGAAGTATTCAAATTGTGTGGTGTCAAATAAGAGCAATAATTATCTTTAGGCTTACTAGAGATGCTATAAAGAACATTGGTTAATTTACAGTTTGAATAGTCTCGAAGATGGGTTAGGTAAGCAAGATACTAGCTCTCAGTCTAGACTTCCATATTCTCCCTCCATCTGGGAGCAACATCTCGTATCAAAACCTAAAACTATAAATCAAATTTCGGGCTTTAGCCCGTCACTCCAATGTCTTTTAATTCTAAACTCTTTAAAGTTTATTTTCTTATTTATTTGGACTCAAACATATGAATTACATTCTCATCCATACAATTTCATGTGATTCTAACTATGTTTTGACTGAGATAATACCATCGCAAATCTTACATGTTCTCACAACAGGTATTAACATCTTAATTGGTCAAATTAAGAAGTAAATGAAGTACAACGTTTAAAATTATCACAAATTCTTCCAATATTAAATACTAATACTTCACACAACATCCATCCAATACTTAATCACTTATTATTTTAATGAGAAAGAGAAAGAAAACCACTCAAAGTTCATAGAGAAAGCACAACCACACTTATGTTTGAAAGTAGAAATCGTGCAAATAAACAAGAAATTTAAATTAAAACCAAATGTAGTCACAAAGATAAAAACTTATCTAAAATTCTTTCCACCAATGTCTTGAAGTTTCTTTAAATCTCTTCCTTCACTTGCAATACAAACTACAACTTAAAATAAAAGAAAAGTGGAGGTGGCGGTGACTATGGGTATGATGGATGATGGATGCTCTCGATGATTGGATGGATCCCCCTTCTCTTCAGTCGAAGTCTTCTGTTATACTTTTTCGAATAATTTCTTGGTGTCTCTTCAAAATGTGTCTACATTCAATGAACCTTCTAGAAGTTAGCTCCTTTTAAAAGCCAACTGAATGAATTTTCGTGTCCATTAAATATTTCCCACATTTTCACCAACGGTAGCTTCAAACACCTCCTAAAAAATTCATCCAAATTCATTGAATCATCAACTAACTACTCCTGACACTTAAGCACAGGGTACTGGGCACTTAGGTTAGGCTCTCTTTGTTTCAGTAGTGCCTTTACGCTAGTCCTGGGCGCTTAGATGCCTCAGTTCAATTTCATACCTTCTTCATTTTTGGCTCAAAATTTGATACTTCTGCACTGCATTCACCATTTCTCATCCTTTTGATTGTACCTGGAAGAATAAAAAAAACATAATTACCTTTCATTAAAGCACAACATCTCAAAAAAAGGTAAAAAAATATGTGCATGAAGACCATATATTTTAGGTGTATCAATGATCTGTATGCACAACACATTTAGCTCCAATTAGATATAAACTAAACTTATCAAAAACATAAACAATGACTAATAAAACTCTTTTAGTAATGTTATAATTAATTTGAGCATCATTGAGAGTTTTAAAAGCATAACATATAAATTTAAAAAATTTGTCATATATATGCCCTAAAATAGCTCCATTTGCATAATCACTAGCATCACACTTTAATTCGAACAGTTTCTCCCAATCAGGTAAAACAATTATAGGAGCAGTGATCAATTTCTCTTTCAATGCTTCAAAGGCATTAAGGCACTCTTGATTGAAATCAAATTTAATATCTTTTTCCAAAAATTGGCATAAAGGCTTTGTAATCTTTGAAAAATCTTTAATATATCGCCTATAAAAACTAGCTTGTCCTAAAATCTCCTAACTCCTCTTACAACTAACCATTTGAAAATCTTTTTTTTAACAACTTCTTTCATCATCAGAATTAATCTCGTTTGAGGACGAGCTTTTGGTTCATGATGTTCTTCCAAAAAAATTCTGTGCATACAACTCAAAGGCCTGATTCTTTTAATACTAGCTAATGTTCATTCAAAAGCTTTCTTATATCTTCTTAAAGATTCTAGCAACTTTTCTTTTTTTAGCTTCAGTTAATTTTGAGGATATGATACCAGGTAATGTGGTAAATCTCTTAAAAAGACCTATTTTAAATGTGTAGAAAGTGTTTTCATTTCTAGTTTAGGAGGTTTCTCAATCAATGAAATCAAATTCTTATTATTTTTTGTAAGAGCTAACAAATCAAATTGTTCCTAAACATAATCCCATTTTCATTTCTCACTTTCATAAATTCTTCTTGAATTATATCCTCATCCTCTTACCCAAAATATTCTTCTTCATTTTTTTTTTCAAATGTATTCATGAAATATTCATTGCTCTAATAGTCGTTAATTCACATTATGAAGCATTCATCCATATTCCTTTTGCTCGATATCTTATTGACTTTACAATATTGAATGTGTCGTCTTGATCGCTAACTGTCATCATCAATTCTCCTTTCTACACATCAATCAAAGGTATTTCAGTGGCAAGAAATGGTATTCCTAAAATTATAGGACTTTCTTTATCTTCCTCCATATCTAACACAATAAAAGCCACAAGAAAGATAAATTTATCAACCTTTACATAAACATCTTCTAGAACTCTTTTAAGATAAGTAGCAGAACGATCATTTCATTGAAGAGTTACAGTAATAGGTGACATTTCTCTTAAACCTAACCTTTTGAAAATCGATAGAGGTATAAGATTAATATTGGCTTCCAAATTACATAAAGCTTTTCCAAAAAATCTTTCGCCAATAGTACAGGAAATAGTAAAACTACTAAGATATTTAAGTTTTTAGGTAGCTCTTTCTGAATTATAATCCACACTCCTCACTAAGTAAAACTTACAGTCTTACTATCAATAAACATCTTTTTTTTTAATTCATTATATCCTTCATAAACTCCATGTAGCTTGTCATTTGTTCTGGAGCTTCAACAAATGGAATTTTTATTGTCAATTCTATTAATATTTCTAAAAATTTTGTAAATTGGTTATACTTTCTTTTCTACTTCAATCTCTAAGAAAATGGAGGAAGTGGTCTTTCTACAATAATTTTCATTAGTTTGATAGGATATTCTTACTCAAAATGAAAATCTTCATTATGTTTTTCATTTTCCACCCCTTCTTTTTAAAACTTCGACTTCAACTTCTTTTTGAACTTTTGTTTCAAATTTTTTTTCTACTTTTCAGTTGAATAGCCTTAATTTGCTCTTTGTTATGATCTTTAGGATTAACTTCAACATTACTAGGCAAAGTTCCTAGAGGTATATTGCTAAGTGCAGTAACAATACATCCGAATTGATTTTTCATGTTCCTAATTACAGCTCCTTCACTTTGTAATTGAGTTCCCATTGACAATATTAATTCTTCCATTCACAATTTCTTCTCCTTACTCTACAAATCCGTATTAAAACTTAAAGGGTAATAAAGTATGTAATTCAAATTCCTTAATTGTTGGGGTTTCACAATGAGTTTGCAACATTGTTCCCCCATTGCAGATTTACAACAAGAGAGTTATTGTTACTCCAACTAAAATTCAGGTGATTCTTCCAACCAGGATTATAATAATTGGATTAAAGATTATTAGAATGGTTATTTGTTGCATCTAAAGTCCCATATGAAGATTGACATTCTATCATTTGTCCCATGAATTTTCCTCAAGCACATGACGTGTCTGAGAATAATTCATTCCATATTGATCAATCTTCTTTAATATTGCAGCAATTTGAGTAGCCAACATCGATATTTCATCAGAATCGTGAATACTAGCTATTCTTTATTGATTTACCCTTTGAGAGGGCCATTGAAAATTTTTAATAGTCATCTCTTCAATTAAAGAATACGCTTCATCAAATGGTTTTAACATTCATGATCCACTAGCAGCAACATCAATTATTGATCTAAAAGATCCAACCAATCAATTATAAGACGTTTGAATTATTAACCAATCCGGTAATGCATGATATGGACAATTCTTAAGGAGATCCTTAAATCTTTCTCAAGCTTCATAAATTGATTCCCCTTCAAACTGAAAAAAAGATATAATATCATCTCTAAGCTTTGCAGTTTTTGATGGTGGGAAATATTTATATAAAACTTTTTGTGATAGGTCTCCCCAAGTTCTGATAGATCTAAGTGCTAAAGAGTTTAACCACATCTTAGCTTTATCCCTTAGTGAAAAAGGAAAAGTCTAAGTCAGACGGCATCATTTGACAGTCCATAGTATTTAAATGTAGCACACAATTTTAGAAAACTAGCAAGTTGTAAGTTAGAATCTTTAATTGGTGTTCCCCTAAACTAATTATTTTACACCATTTGCATAACAGCAGGTTTAACCTCATGTGAATTGGTAGCTACAGCAGGGTTTTGTATACTCAAATGAAATTTATCTTTTGTAGGGCTAGCATAATCTCTTAAAGGTCTCAGATAATGTTCATTTTCATTTCCAGAATTACTTAAGTTGCTAGCCATTTTATTCAAATTATCTATATATTTTTGTTGTTTTTGTATTTTTCTATTTGTTCGTTCTAACTCTAAATCATAAGGTATTAAAACTATCGATTTTAAACAATGCATACACAAACAAAATAAGCAATAAGTAATCACACTAAAATATAAAACTATGTAATTAAAGTATAAATTGTTTTTCAGATTAAATAAAATGTTCTAAATTATAAAGCAATTTATCGTTACTCCCCGGCAATGGCCCCAAAAACTTGGTGCCCTGGTCGATTTTTGTGATTTTTATTGTAAATGTCATTCAATATTACAATACACAAATGACAACACTAATAGTAAATATGCAGTTCAATCCCAAAAAAAAAAAAAATCAGTTATATATAATTTTATCTTTTAAAATCTCTAAGCTGCNATTATTTAGACCATAAATTATGAATGTTCAATGATAAATAATTTAATCTTCCAAAATGTCTCCTCTGTCTCTAAATATATTTTATGATGTTTTTAAGGTAAGAGGGTCGATCAAAACTTTTTTTATGTTTTAAATTATATTTAATTTTTTATAAGTTTGAATTGATTTTAATCATAAACACTTCAAAATTTTATTTTAAAATTTTAAAAGTTTATTTTTATTTTTCTTTGATCCTTCTGACCTTAGTGAACTCAACAAACTTGATTTTGTATTTTTTTGTTTTATATTGTACTTTTTATAATTACTTTAAGAAAACAGAGGTATTTAATGTAGAAAATTAGGGCTTTTGTGGCTAGAGATTTTCTCAAACCTTGGAAAAATTAGAAAACAACCAAAAAGACAGAAGGATTAAAAGCCCTAATACTTTCATGCCAAAATGATCAACATTTTATTTTTTATGATTAAAATACTATATGGGGGTATTTTATTAATTATAAATTAAATATAATGTCATTCCTTTTATTTCTATTTTCCATAAATTCTTCTCTACTTTTTGAGTTTGGGGGTATTTTTATTTTTTATTTATTTTTTTTCTACACTTGGTTAGGATTTCTAGAAGTTATATTTGAATTTCTCTATTTATTTAATTAAAAAAATCTCGATTTAACTACTTATCTACGTGATACTTTTTTAAGACATAAATTTTAATTTCACATACATAACACTGAAGATATATTTTTCACATTCACACTTATTTAAAATTTAAAATATCACATAAATAAATCACTTAAAATTTTAATTCCACATATATGTAACACTTAAAATTGAACTTCACTTACATAACACATGTATAGCATTTAGTATTCATTTTTGTATACAATATAGCCTTTAAAGTTTACAAAAACATACTTAAAATTTTATTTCACATAAATAATATTTAAAATTTAGTTTTAGCATCTCTTATAATATAACCACTTGATATATATATTTTAATAGAGAAATGTATCATACGTATACTTTTATATGTGTAAAATTTATTTTTAAATATATAAATATATAAACGTTAAGTATTGCTTATATAAATACATAGTAATTAAGTAGTCTATATGTAAATAGCCATTTTTTTGGCTCAAGTGTTAAATATATACTTCCATGGGATTTGCAAATTATCATCATTATTATTTATGTATATTTTTTAGTTTTTATGCAAATTATAAATATGTGAGAACTAAGTGTCATGTGTATCACTATTAAAGTGAAATCGTATGTGGATATCGAAATTTAAACTTTAAGCGTTAAATACTCACCAAAAAGGTGATTTGCAGGTAAATATATATGAAACAAGTGGTCTGCATGTAAATATTCATGAAACGGGTGGTTTGCATTTAAATATTCAGGAAACAAACGAAACAAATGAAACAAGTGATTCGTAACATAAGCAAAAGCATTCCTTTTTTTTTATAATATGTTAGGCATGCAAAATACATAAGAGGAGGGTGGCATGCATGTAAATTCCTGGTTTTTTTTTTTAAGGTTTTAGGTATGTAAATGCGTAAGAATTGGGCGGTATGCATTAAATTNAAGCATTCCTTTTTTTTTTATAATATGTTAGGCATGTAAAATACATAAGAGGAGGATGGTATGCATGTAAAGTTCAGCTTTTTTATTATTATTTTTTTTTTTAGGGATTACGTATGTAAATGCGTAAGAATTGGGCGGTATGCATCAAATTAAAAAAAATAATAATAAAAGAGAGGAGAGATAAATCAGTTACCTGATGTTTGGAGTGACGTTGGGAAGCTGCTACGAAGGACTTGGGGAAGGCTATTTGGCTCACGGAAAAACCATGAGAGGTACATTGAAGAGAAAGAGGAGTGGGGGAGCTTGAGCCGAGTGAAGGGGGGCTCACGGCTTAGGAGAAGTTAAGAAGAGGAGCTGTTGGGATCCTNAGAAAGAGGAGTGGGGGAGCTTGAGCCGAGTGAAGGGGGAGCTCACGGCTTAGGAGAAGTTAAGGAGAAGAGCTGTTGGGATCCCTTGCGGGTAAGGAGGATGAGGGAGTCTTACGGGTAAGGAGGAGGAGAGAGGATGGAGTTGTTTTTGATGAGGTGGAGATGGGGGGAGGCTTCACAACCGTGAGATATGGAGAAGAGGGAGTGAGGAAAAGAAAATTACGGAGAGCGAGAGAGAGAAATGGGGAGAGTTTCACGGGTATGGTGTTATGGAGAGTAGTTATTAGTTTCTTCCTCTTTTTTTTAATTCGCTTTTCNGAGGAGGAGAGAGGATGGAGTTGTTTTTGATGAGGTGGAGATGGGGGGAGGCTCCACAACCGTGAGATATGGAGAGAGGGAGCGAGGAAAAGAAAATTACGGAGAGCGAGAGAGAGAAATGGGGAGAGTTTCACGGGTATGGAGTTATGGAGAGTAGTTATTAGTTTCTTTCTTTCTTTTTTTAATCCGCTTTTCTNTGTGGCAGGGAGATATAAATCATGTCATGGGAGGTTTCTTTTTTATTTTATTTAATTTGATTTAAATTTTTGTGGGTGAGTTTGGGATTGAATTTGGAAGATTTTGGGCTTTGAATTTATAATGATGGACTTTGGGCCCTTAAATTTGAGCTTTATCAAACTCGTATTTAATTAAAATCAAGCTGAAAAAATGAAGTGATTTATATTTGGAATATCATTCATAAAAGGTGGCTCACGAAGGCGTTGAATTTGTGGATTGAAGGTGGATTTGGGTTGGGTGTCAAAATGGGTTTGATTCGGTCTTGAATTTTGGTTTTTTGGAATTCTTAAAAATTTGATTTTAATTTTGATGGTGGAGTGTATGTGAATTGTAATGTGGGTGATGTGAATTATGGTGCGAATGTATGTTATGTGTGAATTGTGGTGTTTGTATGTAATTGTGTAAATTATGTGTGATGCATGTGAATGCGTGTGTTGTATCACTTCAAAGATAAAAAATCCCAAAGTCCCAAAAGGTCTTCCTAGGGCATTCTCAATCTCTATAGGAACTCAACCTGAGTTTCAATTTGTTGGTTCTGATTGACTCAACTGAATGTTGAGGATTTGAAATTACACATATGAGACTACAAGAAGAGAAGAAGTGGTTTGAATAAATTGGATGTGTCCCATCACTAGTGTGCAAGGATAGTTAATAGAAAAGTGTTATGGCTAGATCCACCACGGGTATTGTTGTTGACCAAAACGATCAACCATCCTGACTTGAGATTGAATTTTAGTTCGAAATTTTTAAAGTTCTCGTTGGGGATTTTGTAGATGTATTGTCAATTTATAAATGTGAATTTGAGCCATCAATCTCAAATAAAATTTCTAAAGTTTGAGTTATGATTTTTTTTTCCATTTTTTCATTTGTCTTTATGAGGCGTGTTTTGTGACTTTTAGGGTGACAACCATCGAGACTCCTTGTTTGGGATCTGATAGTCATGGTGAATTTGCTCCTTCTNTATATATATATATATTTCCACAAAAGAGCTACTCATGGCTCCTTACATGTTACCAAAACAAAGGAAGAAATATAGAGAGAGTACATAAGAAGGTGTAGGGGGGGAGGTGAAAACACCCCTACAAAGTACATGGAAATAAGGGGGGGAGGGTCATAATATATATATCAATAAGATGTATATATATAAATTAAAAAAAAATTCATATATTTCACTTCTTATCTGTAAAAGCATATATATGAAACACCAAAAAGGAGGGCATAAAGTTACAGCATTCTGCAGAAAGGCAAATTAGAAAGATCTCCCTTGAGAAGTAATTGTTAGAAATTTTTTTGATACATTGGGTTTGTCTGCCTCAGCACCAGCCTGAGCAAGCCAATGAGCAGGTTTGTTACCTTCTCTGTGTATAAAAGTGAATTTCAGATTAAGATCCTGAGTATTACAAGAAATTCTGTTCTTCCATTTCAGAATATGCCAGGGGCAGCTTATGTTATTCAGGAGGATGCTAATCATGACCTTGGAATCTGTCTCCACAATCAGATTATGAAAATTGGCCTTGGATGCAATCAAGGTGGCCCAAAAGATAGTCAATGCCTCAGCTTCCAGAGCATCTGCAGCAAAAACAAGAGTTTGGTAATCTGGTAGACACTTACCCATAAAATTCCTGAAGACACCTCCTATGCCAGCAGAGGTCCTATAGAAGCTGCCATCAGTATTGGCTTTCAGCCAACCAGCAGGAGGTTTGAACCAGTAAACAAGTGGGTGCTCTAGTAAAGGTTGATTCACCAATGAGTTGGTCTTGAAAAGGTCAGGAAAAGTTTTCCACTGTGTGATTTTTTTCAGAAAAGCTAAACAGTTAGCAGCCACCTTAGTTGGATGTGGTAAAAGATCTTTAAATTTGGCCTTATTTCTAGCCATCCAAGTGAACCAAGCCACCACACAAGGTATCACCTCAAGTTTTAACTGGAGCCATTCATTCCAGCAAAATAAAAATTTCTGCCATGTGAGGTTGATGGTTTGGACTTTCAAGTTTCTAAGGACAATTGACCAAATCTGTTGGACAAAATGGCATTCGAAAAATAGGTGATTAGTTGTTTCCTCTTGCCATTTACATAGTAGACAACAAGAGGGACCTCTCAATCCGTTCAATTTCAGAATGTCATCAGTTGGGAGGCATTTAGAGAAGATTCTCCAACAGTAGAAAGACATAGAGGGTGAGAGGAAATTGTTCCAAATGGGTTTCCGCCAGAGACATCTCTCACCATGGTTAAGTTGGGAATAGATGTAACCAGTAGTTGACTCAGAAACCCCTTGCTTGGAAATGAGTATGTCCTTCTTAGTAGTATTCACAGGAATGCTGTTAATCTTTTTAATGGTATAGTTATCCAGAATGTTGGTCAAGGCAGTAAGGTTCCACTGGTTTTCATTCCAGAAATCTGATACTTTGGCAGATGTTGGGTGGGGAGTAGTTAGCTTGTCAGCAAGCTTCCCATCCCCCATCCAGTTGTCAGGCCAAAAGTTAATGTTCCCCTCTCCAAGGTCCCATATAAAGTAATCTTCAGCTTTATCTTTATGTTTAATCATGTGGGACTAGATTCTGGAGTCTCCCAATTTAGATGTAGCAAGGGTGGGATGAGAGCCTCTATAATACTTGCCTTTAATAAAGATAGCCCAAAGTGACTCTTGAGCTCTAAAGTGTATCCACAACTTGCAGAAATTGATCAGATGAAGATGCTTGAAACTTCTAAAACCTAAACCTCCATTCTGAGTAGGTTTACAGATAGAATTCCAGTTTGTCCAGTGCTTCTGTGTTCTTTGTCCTGACCAAAGAAATCTGTTGAAGGTTTTTTCAAGAAGTTGCTGAGTGCTCTTTTTCACAGTAGCCATCTATAGAATGTAGGAGGGGAAGACAGACAGTACATGTTTAAGGAGAGTAATCCTTCCTCCATTTGATAAGAAAGAATTAGTCCAGTTAGTGAGCTTAGCTTGAATTTTAGTCACAACATCATCAAATTGGATCTGTCTAGTCCTTTCTCTCAGTAGAAGGACCCCCAGATATTTCAGATGCGTGTGGGGGGTTTGAAAACCAGTAAAATCAGAAACCCAGTGTTTGAAAGGTTGTTTAACCCCTTTGTTGTAGTAAATACAACATTTATGCTTGTTCAGTTGTAGCCCAAAACAAGACAGAAAGTCATTGAGAAGGATTTGGATTTGTTTTGCAGTAGGTTTAGTGGCCTTAGAAAAAAGAATAATAGCATTTGCATATAAAAGATGACTGATGACAATGTTTGAACTGTGCTTAAAAAGGTTGTGAGGAGATATGTTCGGAATTTGATTGAGAATAAGAGAAAGATAGTCAAAGACAAGAATGAAAATAGTAGGGGAAACAGGGTCACCTTGTTTGATTCCCCTTGAGGCAGTAAAGAAACCATGTGTCTTTCCATTGATGAGAATAGAATGGGCATTATCATTCAGCCATCTTCTGATTAAGCTTATGAAGTCCATATTGAAGCCTCTAGCATGCAAAACCTCCTCAATGAAATCCCAGTGGATGGTGTCATATGCCTAGCAAATGTCCAATTTGTAAACCAGATTTCCTCCTCTGCATCTTTTATCTAGATCTTGGAAAATTTTCTGAGCTAAGAGGACATTGTCTACAATGCTTCTACCTTTGATGAAGGTAGTTTGGTTAATGCTGATGATCCTGTTGACGTGAGGTTGAATTCTGGCTACCAAAATCTTGTTGATGATTTTAGAGATCACACTAGTGAGACTTATGGGTCTGTACTGGTCCCATCTGTTACACACATTCTCTTTAGGGATAAGGACAATGGTGGAAGAGGTGAAAAACTTGGTGGGTTCAATACCAGTGAAAAAAGCCTGTACAGCATCCACTACATCATGTTTAATGACATTCCAAGCAGATTTATAAAATTCAGTAGAAAATCGATCAGGACCTGCTGCTTTATTGCTATCAATAGAATTTAGAGCAATCTTGATCTCCTCTTCAGAAGGGATGTCAGCAAGCTTGAGATTAGAAGTGTAATTTCTGCAATGGTCAAACAAATTGCCTTTAACTTCAGTCCTAGCCACCTCACTTCTAGTGAAGAGCCTTTTATAATGCTCAACAACACTATCAGCAATATCTTGGGGAGTTTTCAGCCAAACTCCCTTAAAATCTTTGATCTTATGAATCTCATTGCATTTCCTTTTGTGGTTAATAATAGCATGGTAATATCTGGAATTTCTGTCCCCCAAACAGAAATGATTTTGAACAGCTTCTGGTGGAGGAGTTGTTCCTGCAAGTGGATAGCATTCAGTAGTCTTTCATTGGCATTGTGGAGATCAGTTCCCAAATTAGGATCGAGGCTGATTCTGGATTCCAATTCATTTACAGTGGCTTCAGCTTCCACCACTCGTGTGTTTAAATTTCCAAAGGTCTGCCAATTCCAGGCCTTGAGCTTAGTAGCAAGCCTTTTGTGTAGAATCCATAATTTCACCCAAGGATTGCTGTTATGATAGCTGTTCCATACAGTACTAACTTGATTCAGAAAGTCTGGATGGGAAGACCAGACATTTAAATATCTGAAATTACTTTTGGAGGGGTTTAAGGAGCTGCTGATAGAGATCAAAAGAGGTCTGTGATCTGA
>JXCR01061415.1:279781-320302 GCA_002079205.1 Phalaenopsis hybrid cultivar | reverse complement strand
TATATATATATATATGTTGATGAAAATTTGGTTTTCTGCTAAAAGTTTTTTTTTTGGAACTTACTTTGGAATCTAATTATCCCTTGATTGCTTCCTCTGGTCATAGGCCTTTATGTTATTCTTTTAGGTGTGGGTGTAGGTTGATATTCTCTTTTGGTGTTCCTTAGCCGTGAGTTTCTCTGATGCCTTACCCGAAAACATTTATATAAACTTTATGTTATCTCATTTTTTTTCCGCTTGGGAATTAAATGGTATGTATGTAAATCTATTATTATTCTTTAATATACATTTAACTTGGTGATATTTGCCAGCATGTTAAAGTAGAATTTGAAGAAATGCATAAGTTTAAACTTTGGAGGAATGTTTACTTAATCCTTAAAGGCTGCTAGAATTGGTTTTTGGCTTATATCAATTATGTGGATTTGAATTTGATACTACAAGAATGTAGCACATTTCCTTATGGAAAGTTCATGGGGTTTACAAAAGGGATATGTATATGTTAAAGCTTGAACTCAAGGGTGAAAAGTGGATGCTATAGGAATGCTTAAATAAATACCTCTCTCATTTTTTTTGATATGGGATGTGCAAAATCTTGTTGGATGAGCATATGAAATATTGAGGTGGCATATTATTTCGAGATGAGGGATAACAGGCGATGATGCAAAGAACCATTTGACAGCTTAATTTATAGCTGAAATATAAAAATCAATATTCAATTAGTGTGATGCCCTTTCACCCCTATATCGTCAACAACTCTAACCTTTTTTCAAAAATTTTGAGAATCGGTAGCCACAATAGAACTATACTACAAACGTTGTACAGATACTACACTCACAAAAGAATAGATACTACAAACACCCCACAAATACTACAATTGCAAAAGAGCAGATATGACACTACACTGTAGACACCAAATTCTGACTGATACATGCATACATTAGATATCACCTACACATACATTTCATACATAACATAGTATATCTTGCACACCACATACAGATACCCCACATATCTTTATTTGATCGATCTAAGTATTAGGATATCACCTTCCTTTTTTTTTACTGTATATACTATATCCACACACTACACCCTGCACGACAGATATTCCATATTATGTATAAATACTACGGGTTTTACACAGATTTTACACTTGCACAAGAAAAGCATACTACACTCATACACACTATATAGTTCACACACTACGCTCTATACGACAAATACTACTTGCCACATACACATGCACTACACTTCAATAAGTTCAGATACTACATTTCACGTATAGGTGCACAACACTTTGAGGAGTTTAGATACTACTTCGTCCGCATATTCACTAAATGATAGGCTGCTCGAGGCATGTTTTTATTATTATTATTATTCTCACTTCTCTCTCTCCTCTTCTCAGAACGAGATGACGACGTGGTCAGTTGACGATTCATCTTCGGACAAAGTTCGAGACAACTACCAAAGACGGAAGGATGAGCTTATGCAGAACCTAGATAGATTTAAATAACATACCTATAGGACATCGAGGTTGTTTGTTTGGCATGACGTAAATCCTCACATTATCTTTTAGGACTTTCTACAATTTTATATCGTATGATATAAGTCCTAAAATTTTTAGGATTCTAAGGTGGTCATTCGGTACGACATAAATCCTTACATTTTCTCGGGCTATTTGCATATGAGATACAGTTATAAGTCCCAAATATCTAAATAACTCGCAAGATTGAAATATTACATAATTTCTCTTTCAAAGATGTAAAGCCAAACCATAGATTAGTTTGAGATATTACTGAATCTCCTTCAGTATCTTCGTCATCTCTTACTTTTCGTTCCTTTGGATTCTGAAAATAACTGTTCCTATTTGAACCTATCCCATTTGTTTTTCCTATGAACAATCATGGAAACTTGAACGTTGAATTCTTGAGGATGAAACCTCTGATCATTATCGAGAGTTTTCTTATGTAACTTCGGTTATCTAAGATGTAATTAACTACAGAGGCTTGCTCCTATAGGGAATTTAAGAACCCAAATTAATCTAAATTCTATCTAATATGTGTATTAGATAGGAGAATTTATCTGCTATAAATTTTGCACACCAAAATAAAGTCATAAACTTCTATGTTTAGATAGTTAAGCCCACCGATAAGTGATACGGTCATCCTTAAAGATGATATATCATTTATGGTATCATGCTCAGCTATTTAAACTATTAAATATATGAGATCTATTCGGTCTCATTATTTTCCAAAAATAAAAGATACCATTTTCACAAAAATAAAATTATATTATAACTATATTAAATTCTAAATTTTAATTTTAAAATCGTATTTTCAAAAAAAAAATAGCCGACAATTTCTTGCAACTCTGTTGGGGACTAGTTCCTCTCTCCATTTTGATCAAGAGGTTTTGCTTTCAAACATCGTTAGTGTGCCCATACCCCTAATGGGTCAAACTATCATTCTTTTGTTGACATACATCACTCATTTCTTCCTTGAGTAGGTATTCTCAAATTCTTTAATTTTGAAGCCACTATTTAATTACCCATAAATAGAAAGGTTCCAGAATCTTTAAATTCTAAATAGAATGGATTCCTAATAGGTGTGAGATGTTAGGAGACGATCCGTAAGAGTGAATTTGATTCGAGAAGCTTTCTCTTTAAATCAAGAACACTTGTCCTACATATCCTACTCTTTCCTTTATTTATGACATTTTGATTTGATTATTTAAAACCTATAAATAAAGCTTAAGATGTAGATATAGAAATAAATTTGTTCGGATAAGTCTCAAACGAGACGTCTAGTAAAATGATTTGATTTGATTCAAGATAGTCATCCTAAATTGCTGAAACCATGGATGCAATCATCATGAGTCTAATTTCTGAAAAATTGAAATTACAGAAAATGACTACACCAAAGTTGGTCTTCTCCTTCGACACTGGAATGGACTTGGCTGTAAATAAGAACGAGCTGCCTGACAGAGCCGTCATTCGCTTTGGACAAGGATTTTACAATACTGACATTACGTTTGGAGACATTACTGTCGTTGTACTAAGAAATAAAATTTCTGAAATGGTGGAGCCCATAGTGGAATTCAACCTGAATTCGACACTTGAGTTCCCACCTTTGAAAAGGGTGTCAGCTGAGAAGAATGTCACTACTGTTACAAAGATCGCTAAAATTGTCAAAGATATCGTGGAGAAAACTGTTACTATCCCCACCGCTCTAGTCACTGCACCTGTCACTTTCCCCGCTCGACTTAAAGGGAAGGAGATTCAGGTAGATAATGAGCCTATCAATGTGGAGGGTTTGATGTTCTTGACGACACCTTCTGTGTTTGAAATAGGGTCTAATTCGAGGTCTGTACCTTTGATCAGGACTCAGAGAAGGAACAAGAACTAGAAAATAGCTAAGATCAAGAAAGTGAAAGCTGTCGGGGTTGTTGCCTTGATTTCCTTGGATGAAGATGAAAAAATTGGATTACCCGAGACCTCCCCTCTCTTAAAAGGGAGCAGGTTTCATCCACTGTCTGCTGCTCTGGATGAAGAGGATGTCCAGAAGATCACTGTTGCACCTTCTCAATTTCTATCACCATAATAATCAGGTAAAGACCAAAGGATCCGTACCATTAACTCGAGTTCATATGGTCTTTGAGAAGCTGGAAAAGAAATAAAGGTGTTCTGTTGACGAAATCCTTAATAGGATGGGATGCGCTGAGTCACCTCAAATGAGGAGACAGATACTGAAGAATGATAGGTTCGTTTCGCAACCTGCAAAGAAAATGAAGAGAAGGCGAGAAAGTTTGCTTCTGCAAACCTTTGAGATAGTCCATTCAGATGATCGTCATTTAAGTTCCACCTCTGCCACTCCACGACCACCCATAATTCCTGTCAGACAATGTTTGGGAACCCGTGTTCCTCACATTTCTGTCGCAGTCCCTCCTACCACCATTCTTTCCCCAAATTTTAGGGGACAAAAACCCATTAAATATCATCTTGAGCTAAGAAAAGTGTACCCAGGGTACAGGATAAACCCTTACCAAGGTCAGAAAGATCAAGGAACAGTAAGAGATTACCTGGTAAAGTGATTGGTTTGGATACTAGGGGGCCCACCGATCTCAGCATATGGATGTCCCCAATAAGTCACTCGACCTCAAGATACTTGTAACTAAGAAGATGGTGTGGGGACTTAAGGTCGTTGAACCAACACGTATGGAGAAGCCCGTGATGGAAAATTCCAGAGAAAATTCCACATGTGATGTGTTGCCCGCTGCAATTGCCGTTGAAAAAGTTGCTTGTCAATTATCACAGACTGATCTTAAGGTGTCTAAAAAAGATCCAATTGAACTAAAGCTAGAAAATCTCAGAAAAGACATTAAGCAGTTTTCTAAAGAAAGGGAAGATGAATTGGATGATGAAGAGGATTTGACTAATTATATGGGTGAAGATTTCACTAAGATAAATGTGGTGGAAGCCCGAGCATCTTCATCCTTACGAGAGGCACCAGGAGAGGAGAGTGCTGTGGAAATATTACAAAAGATTATTCAATAAAAAGATCAGCAAATGGAGTATATGAAAGCAAAAATGGAAGAAATGATGGCTGCTATTGTGACTTTACAAAGTCAGCCACAGTCTCCAAAGATAGTGCCAGTTGAGGTAAACCAACAGGACGTGGTACAGATCCACGATAATAAAAAGAAATCCATATCTGTTAATAAAGAAGAACAGGGTAAGAAAGATCATGTCCAGAATTTGATACCGGAGAAGGACATTAAAAGTATGATAGAACAGCAGGTGAAAGAAACCTTGATACAATCCAAAGGCAGTGCATCGATTCTAAGGGGTAGACCATATCCTGAAGAATTTGATGTCGTGCAATATCCCAAGGGTTTTGTACCACCTTTGTTTAAAATTTTTGATGGAACAGGAAACCCTCGATAGCGTGTGGCACATTTTCACCCCAGTTGTTGCAATATAGGGAGAAATGATGCTCTACTTTTCTGACAGTTTGTCAGTAGCCTACCAGGAGTGGCATTTGATTGGTATGCAAAATTACCAAATGGTTCTGTTAAGACGTTTGCAGAATTAGAAGATCTCTTCATTAAATTATTTGTCGGGGCTTGACACCATATCACTATTGGTGATTTAGTGATCGAGAAACAAAGAATAGATGAAACTCTAGTGTATTACATTCTGCGTTAGAGAAATCTAAGCATGAAATGCGAACCACAACTTCAAGAACAACATGCAATTGAAATCTTGTTAAAGAGTACTCATTGACCAATTGCTTTCCTCCTCAAGGGATTCACGATTAAAACTTTTAAAAAATTACTCAGTAAGGCCGGGAGTCTTCAAGAGGAAGCAAAACAACTTGGTTTCATTGAGAAATTTGAAAAACAGAAACCCACAAAAGTCTTCGAGAAAAAGTTTGGGAGTGTTGTGACTATTGATAAGGGTAAGCAGCCATTGGAGATAAAAGTTGAACAACCACAACCGAGCCATCAGCCTCCTCAATAATATCGTACACAATCATCCCAACAGAGGACTTATCAGACAAATAATAGATCAATTCCAACCCTGACAGAGCATTTGAACAGAGTATATCCTTTTAAAGATGAAGCAGTTGGTAAAATGTTCTGCATTCTGATCAAGAAACTGGGATTCAGCTTGTCAGAACCAAAGAAGCTCGATGAGATTGATAAGAAGGATCACCCATTGTATTGCCCATATCATAGAATGATTGGACATACTCTGGAGAATTTCTTTTCTTTTAAGAATTGGTTGCAATATAATATCAGGGAGGGGAATATAACGATCCCCAAATAGTATATGAAAGAACCTGGACAAGGTTTAATCAGTACAGTTTCGGTTGATTCCACTGTTCCGATCGATCCTTACGCAGTCAAAGATGGGTGGAATATAGTTTGGACAAAGTCTTCAAAGAAAATACTGAATCAAATTCAGAATACTTCAGTACAAGTTGCAATTCAAGATCGAGAACCTGTTAAGCCAGTATTGTCGATTATGGTAGAAGAAGATTCAAAGAAGACTGAAAAACCCATCGAAAAGCCAAAATGTGAAATGAAACTCGATCATCCAAGATTAGTTACTATGAATTTGGGGGAGAAATCTCTCAAACCAATAACTTTGTATGATTTCTTCTTTGCTCCACCAGGGGCACGTAATACTATGAAATTTGAATTTGGCTACATTCTGATTGTTTCTGTTGATGGTATAATTGGGGATGTCTCACCTATTCCCGATACTAATCTCAATCTTTCTGATGATTCTCAAATCGTACAGAGTTCTAACACATGTGACGGTAAGCTAGGAGGAAATATTGATGATAATAATTATGATTCAGAAGAAGATGCACCCATTTTTGAATTTCATGGATCGCCGGTTCCAATAGAGTTGGAGTCTTTGGATTCAGAAGGAATCTTAGAAGAATCAGTTACTCCAGCTCATGTAGAGGCAGTTCCAAAATCAAGTCATGATTCAGAAGAGGTGATAGAAATAAATTTAAGAAGTTGAAAAGTACTACCTCCGAGAATGGGTCCAAAGGATGCAATGAAACAAACAATTATTCAGGATAATTCAGTCCCACTAATCGATGAAACGCTTATCTGAAATGGAGATGAGGAAACAAGCATTAAGGTGGACTATAATGTACCAACCCATCTTAGGAAATTACCTGCTAAGTTGAGTATATACGATGCCTTGATCCTATCAAAGGAAATGAGAGAGGCTTTAATAAAAGCTTTGCTAGATCCAAAAATTTGTTTAGCTCAACTTGCTAGTACTTCCTTGGATGAGATTCGTTCATTAAGAGAACAAACAAAAATAACATTCACAAATGATGATTTGCTACTTGGGACAGCTAATCATAATTGTCTGTTGTATATTTCTGTCAACATCGGCAACTTTAAGCTCTCCAGAGTATTAGTGGATCCAGGGTCATCCATTAATATAATGAGTTTACGAACTTTGGCTTATTTGGACATAGATGCAAAACAATTTACTGTTGATAAGATGATGTTAAGAGGCTTTAACCAGAAAGGGGAAAGGGCTATTGGATCAATTACATTACTGAAGAGAATTGGAGAATTAGTAACAACTGCGAAATTCCATATCATTGATTCTGAGACTTCGTTCAATGCTCTCTTGGGCCGACCCTGGATTCATGAGAACAGTTTAGTTCCTTCGTCATTACACCAATGTATAAAGTATTGTTTGGAAGGAAAAGAATATTGTATAAAGGAAGATCTACAGCCATTTTCTATTCATGAAATAGGCATTCATGAAGATGCCAATTACTATACTCCTCTGAAAAAGAATGTTACGCTTCAAGTTGATATTACAAGAAACGTAAAGGGTCCAAAAGATATACAAAAGACAAGGTCATCCGATACTGATTTAATAATCTTTTATTACCCCTTTACAACGGAGGATACGAGTTCCTTTAGAACTCGTATCCGAGGTCGAAGCCGGGGACGAGGTCACGGAAGGAACGATAAAATTGTTGAACAAATGAGTCCAATCATCAACATTGGTTTAGAAGACAGTTCTGAAGATGGAAAAATGAGGAAAAGGGTAAAGAATATTAACTAGAAGAAACCTTTTTTTGAAATTGATTTAGAAGATAAAGAGAAACGTGATTACGGTTCAATGTATGATCGGATTAATCGCTATGAACAAACTATGGCCCTCACCCCGATTTCTACTCATAAAATTGAGGGTCAGATGGTTAAAGAGGTACATAGTGCAGGTATGAAAACAATTAAGTTTCATCGTGGTTCTTCATCCTCTAGTTCTGAAATCAATGTAGAACTAGAAGATGAGTTTTCTTCCGAGTTAATGGAATTATCTGTTGATTGGTATTCGCCTGGTGTTGAAAATCTTGCTCAGCGTGGTCTAGTACCTAAGCAATAGTCAAAAAATCAATCACAATACTTTGAGAAACTTTGGAATAATGATAATCAAGCCTTTAATTCCAAGCAAGGACTTGTATTTGGCATAGTAGGGTTAGTTGATGATACAAAATTTTTATTTGTTGTTACTAATGGACATGAAAAAGATTTTTTGGAAATTTTAAACAACTATGAAGAGTCTACAATTGACGATGCCCCACCTAAATTTGAAGAAGAGATTAAATCAACAGTAGATGAGTTACAAGAAATTAACATAGGTACCGAAAAGGAACTGAGGCCAATTTTTGTTAGCTCTCTACTTAGTGAAGAAGAATCTATGAATATGATTAAGTTTCTAGCCATTTTATTCAAATTATCTATATTTTTTTGTTGTTTTTGTATTATTCTATTTGTTCGTTATAAATGAGTCGTAAGGTATTAAAACTATCGATTTTAAACAATGCATACAGAAACAAAATAAACAACAAGCAATCACACTTAAATATAAAAATATGTAATTAAAGTATAAATAGTTTTTCAGACTAAATAAAATGTTCTCAATTATAAAGTAATTGACCGTTATTCCCCGACAATGGCCCCAAAAACTTGGTGCGGTGGTCGATTTATGTGATGTTTATTGTAAATTTATTTCAATATTACAATACACAAATGGCAACACTAATACTAAATATGCAGTTCAATCCCAAAAAAAAATTCATTTATATATAATTTTATCTTTTAAAATCTCTAAGCTGCCAAATCCCATAATAATAACGCAAGTATATGTATCGCTCATATAATAAAGGGCTCTAAAGCAATTCTAAGTATCAATCCTATAGAGAGTTCAAAATTCTTATGGCTATCATGCCAAACACAATATTCAAACTATAAAACTTAAGTAAGCAAAAAAATCTAAAGTAAACTTAATGTGTGCTAAATGAAATGCAGTTAAAAAACTAAGTTAACTAAAAAATTGCTAAACTTCAAAAGTAAATTTATAAAAATTAAACAAATTTTTGAAATGAAGAGTTCAAATTTAAGAAAGCATCCATCTCCTTTACAATGAGTTTATGGAGTGCGAAGAAATTAAAATCATTTAAAATACTTATAAAATTGTATTTTGTCGAATAAGAGCAATCCTTTTATTTACCTTCTGAGAGTGCACAAAAAGTATTGACTAATCTAGAGTTTGATTCTTAAATCTGTGGTTAGTTTGAGAGGATAATAATTGTCACTCCAGAGCTCTCACTTCTCTCTCTTTTGAGGGCTAACAATCTCGCTTTAGTTTCCAAACAACTAGACCAAATTGAAGATTTTAATCTGTCACCTTAAAATCTCCAATTTTGAGCCCATCAAATTACATTCTTTATGTATTCACACAACCCCATAAATTGCATTCTCACCCATGAAATTGAATGTGACCCTTGTCTTGTTGCAGAAAGCATAGCCCTTTCGGATTGCTTGTTTCTCAACAAATTTTACCCTTTCAATTGATTTGATCAAAAAGTAAATGAAGATCAGAGTACAAATCATCACAATTTATTTACATTTAAAACCTTGCAAAACAAAACCAATTCCTCACCAAACCACATCTCATTATAAGGAGAAAGATAGAGAAGTCTACTCATTATTCATGAGAAGAATACAATAAACATAGATTTCATATATAAAAATAAATTTACAAAACAAATAAAGAAAAGAACACAACTTATCTCACGCTTCTTCCCAAGAAAATCATTAGAAGTTCCCTTTAAGCACTTTCTTTCTTTACAATTACACTCAATTTTCTCTTAGAGGTGTAATGAAGAAGAAATCTCTCACATTCTCTCTAGTTCTGGCACTTCTGGAGCAATCCTAATGAAGTTGGAGCTGTTCTCTGGATTATGACGCCTCTGACGCCAATTCTGGCACTTTTGGCGTTGCTTCTCAATAAAATGGCACCTCTGGCACCCATTTCTAGCGCCACGATTATGAAAATCTCCATTTTGGCTCTAAATTTCCTTCTTTTTCTTATTTTTTGCTCAAACGCCTAAAATTGTTATACCCACAATAAAAAACTTGAAAAATACTCGTCTTTAAAGTGCAATATCACCAAAACAAGCATAAAATATATAAATAAAATAGTACATTATTTTGTTGTATCACTGGCTCATGCAAATGTAATCTCTAAATAATAATAATTGGCTGGATGAAACATTATGTAATATCATCTCACTTAAATTGTAGCCAAATCATAGGATAACTTGGGATGTCACTGAGGTTCTCCTTAGGATTCATGGCATCCCTTATTCTTTATTTATTTGGAGTCCATATATAATGTTCCAAATTTGATCTTCTCCCATTTGACACTCCTTTATCTGGCCATGGGGATCCTAAACCTTTTGAAATTTATGAAGGCAAGATTTTCTGGTCTAATTAGAGATTTTTCTTAAGTGACTTCGGTCATTTAAAATGTAATTAACTTTAAGAATTTGCCCTTATAGGAAACTTTCAGAACCTAACTTAATATAAACCCTACCTAATCTTTCATATTCGATAGGGGAGCTTGTCAACTTATATAAAAAATGACTTCCAGACCAAACAGATGTCATAAATTCTTGAGTTTTCTTAATCGAGTCTCACTAGTTAGTGATATGTCTATTCCTGGAGGTAGGTATGTCACTTGTAGTGTTGTACTCACTTATTTAAACTATCGTTAATGTGGGATTGGTCCAGTCTCATATTTTGAAAATTAAAATTTTACTTTTTCAAAATTAAAACATTATTTTTCTTAAAATCAAATTTATATGTATATTATATTAAATTTAAATTACTTCCAAGACATGAAAAAGATTTACCCGTCGACAGTTATATGATAGATGAAAATTGAACCAAAAGTATTTTGAGCTAGTGATGAGCTCAGATTTATCATTCCTGAAGGACTTCGTAGACAACCATTGACAATCTGTGTGTATAAAGTTCGTCATCGACTTGAAATTACCTGCAAGACTATCAGAGGAGGGAAATTCCTAACCCAATCCAGATAACTTACAATTTCACANCTATCGTTAATGTGGGATTGGTCCAGTCTCATATTTTGAAAATTAAAATTTTACTTTTTCAAAATTAAAACACTATTTTTCTAAAAATCAAATTTATATGTATATTATATTAAATTTAAATTACTTCCAAGACATGAATAAGATTTACCCGTCGACAATTATATGATAGAGGAAAATTGAACCAAAAGTATTTTGAGTTAGTGATGAGCTCAAATTTATCATTCCTGAAGGACTTCATAGACAACCATTGACAATCTGTGTGTATAAAGTTCATCATCGACTAGAAATTACCTGCAAGACTATCAGAGGAGGGCAATTCCTAACTCAATCCAGATAACTTACAATTTCACGCTTAGAAATTTAGACTCAAAATTTGTAATTTCTCTTGCATGTAAGTAAGTTGTATAATTTTTTTAGCAATCAAAATATCAATTTCATAAGAAGTATAGATTGGTTTTATCATTGTAATGTATATTTTGTAAATCACATGTCCACATGTCAATTATACTATTGGGTCAGAACCACCGGCAACCTCAGGAAGTAAGGGTTATCTCTTATCAATTTTTGGTAGTGTCAATCCAATACCCTCACAAGGTCCTCGGGTTAGAAGACACAATACCATCCTGCCATTCCAAAATTGTCAACAGCTATGTTTGTCATCACTGCCCATACCACCAACACATCCAACATATATGTCAATCTGATGGCCCATAAATTGTCTTGTATTAAATATCCCTAGTTTTACTACAAATTTTAGTGGGGCCAAATGACCTATGGAATATCCAAAATCTTATAAAGATTCATAATGTATTCCTAAAACACCTTTAAGATCTCTTAGAGCACACTCCGTTCACTTAGACTTCCTACATTGTTG
Source organism: Phalaenopsis hybrid cultivar (assembly GCA_002079205.1). Classification (NCBI taxonomy): domain Eukaryota; kingdom Viridiplantae; phylum Streptophyta; class Magnoliopsida; order Asparagales; family Orchidaceae; genus Phalaenopsis; species Phalaenopsis hybrid cultivar. The sequence goes on along the minus strand of JXCR01061415.1, from coordinate 308,479 downwards.
AGTTGATAAACTTACTCATATGAGGAATATTCCTTTTCTTAAACCGTGCTCAGTGTTTTGTCTTAAATAACCCATGAGTAAGGTAAATGGCCAATTATTAATGTTACATTAATAATGATGTACATAAAGGCCCATGAGGGTGTATTTATAGTTCTTAGGAAATTTTACACTCTTTCCCCTCAATTGGGCTTGAGCTTGTAGTATTTTATAATGTTTCGTTATCACTTTTATTTTTCTTTAACTATTCCTCATTTCATATTAAATTAAATCTAATTCACTGCCAAGCTCTTTAGGTTTAAGGGTAAACTTGTAATTTTGAAATGTTTTATAAAATGCGTTTGATCCTTATTAAAAAGGATTGAATTCGACTTAACCATTGAATAAGGGTTTCAAATTAGTGGATTATTGATCTTCTAACTCATGCCCATCAGTCTTGGATCATTCAAATTAATTCTTTCCTCACATAGCCACAATTCAAATAATTACAATTTTGCTTTTTTTTTATAGAAAATTTGTGAGTGACTTGCTACCTTATTTACTCTTTGCATTTTTAACACTTCAATGGATCAATCATCATAAACCTTTTTCCCTCCGATATGACCTAATAATGGTCATGAAACTTCACTAGCCTCTTACTTATAGATTATTTAAGACATTGGAAGGCAAATTTTATTTTTTATAATTATTTAGACCATAAATTATGAATTTTCAATGATAAATAATTTAATCTTCCAAAATGTCTCCTCTGTCCTTGAAATTATTTTATGATGTTTTTAAGGTAAGAGGATCGATCAAGACTTTTTTTATTTTTTAAATTATATTTAATTTTTTGTAAGTTTGAATTGATTTTAATCATAAACACTTGAAAATTTTATTTTAAAATTTTAAAATTTTATTTTTTTTTTCTTTGATCCATCTCACCTCAGTGAACTCAACAAACTTGATTTTGTATTTTTTTTATATTGTTCTTTTTATAATTACTTTAAGAAAACAGAGGTATTTAACGTAGAAAATTAGGGCTTTTGTGGCTAGAGATTTTCTCAAACCTTGGAAAAATTAGAAAACAACCAAAAAGACAGAAGGATTAAAAGCCCTAATACTTTCATGCCATAATGATCAATATTTTATTTTTTTATGTAATAAAATACTATATGAGGGTATTTAATTAATTAGAAATTAAATATAACACAATTTNGAAAACAACCAAAAAGACAGAAGGATTAAAAGCCCTAATACTTTCATGCCATAATGATCAATATTTTATTTTGTATGATTAAAATACTATATGGGGGTATTTAATTAGTTAGAAATTAAATATAACACAATTCCTTTTATTTCTATTTTCCATAAATTCTTCTCTACTTTTTGAGTTTGGGGGTATTTTTATTTTTATTTTATTTTATTTTTCTACACCAAGATATGATTTCTAGAAGTTATATTTGAATTTCTCTATTTATTTAATTCAAAAAATCATGATTTAACTACTTATCAACGCGATATTTTTTTAAGACTTAAATTTTAATTTGACATACATAACACATAAGATATATTTTTCACATTCACATTTATTTAAAATTTATAATATCACATAAATAAATCACTTAAAATTTTAATTCCACGTATATATGTAACACTGAAAATTGAACTTCACTTACATAACACATGTATAGCATATTGTATTCATTTTTGTTTACAAATNTATGATTTCTAGAAGTTATATTTGAATTTCTCTATTTATTTAATTCAAAAAATCATGATTTAACTACTTATCTACGCGATACTTTTTTAAGACTTAAATTTTAATTTCACGTACATAACACATAAGATATATTTTTCACATTCACATTTATTTAAAATTTATAATATCACATGAATAAATCACTTAAAATTTTAATTCCACGTATATATGGAACACTTAAAATTGAACTTCACTTACATAACACATGTATAGCATATTGTATTCATTTTTGTTTACACATTCAATATTACAATACACAAATGACAACACTAATAGTAAATATGCAGTTCAATCCAAAAAAAAAATCAGTTATATATAATTTTATCTTTTAAAATCTCTAAGCTGTCAAATCCCGTAATAATAACGCAAGTATATGTGTCGCTCATATAATAAAGGGCTCTAAAGCAGTCCTAAGTATCGATCCTACAATTCCTTTTATTTCTATTTTCCATAAATTCTTCTCTACTTTTTGAGTTTGGGGGTATTTTTATTTTTATTTATTTTTTTTTCTACACTAGGTTAGGATTTCTAGAAGTTATATTTGAATTTCTCTATTTATTTAATTCAAAAAATCTCGATTTAACTACTTATTTACGCGATACTTTTTTAAAACTTAAATTTTAATTTCACATACAAAGCACTTAAGATATATTTTTCACATTCACACTTATTTAAAATTTATAAATGTCACATAAATAAATCACTTAAAATTTTAATTCCACATATATATGTAACACTTAAAATTGAACTTCACTTACAAAACACATGTATAGCATTTAGTATTCATTTTTGTTTACAATATAGCCTTTAAAGTTTACAAAAACATACTTAAAAATTTTATTTCACATAAATAATATTTAAAATTTAGTTTTAGCATCTCTTATAATATAACCACTTGATATATATATTTTAATAGAGAAATGTATCATACGTATACTTTTATATGTGAAATTCAAATTTTATTTTTAAATAAATAAATATATAAACGTTAAGTATTGCTTATATAAATACATAGTAATTAAGTAGTCTGTATGTAAATAGCCATTTTTTTGGCTTAAGTGTTGAATATATACTTCCATGGGATTTGCAAAATATCATCATTATTATTTATGTATATTTTTTAGTTTTTCTAAATAACAAGTAATAGNTTTCTAGAAGTTATATTTGAATTTCTCTATTTATTTAATTCAAAAAATCTCGATTTAACTACTTATTTACGCCATACTTTTTTAAGACTTAAATTTTGATTTCACATACAAAACACTTAAGATATATTTTTCACATTCACACTTATTTAAAATTTATNTATATATATATATATATATATTAATTTATTTTATTTTTTTCATTTTTGTGTCATGAGAGAATTTACTTTGTCATTTTTATGTCATAAGAGAATGGATTTGAATTAGCTTTTGGGTGGTTGTTGACCTCACTTTTGATTGAGGTTTAGTTTTCCCTCTTTTAGTAGCCTAGGGTCTAGCCATAGGGCTTTTTGTTGATTATTCTAAGAAAACTAGAAAGAAACCCTCACCATTAGAAACTCTAAACTCTTCCTTGCTCAACTTGAAGTTCCACATATTGGTCCTAACCTCTAGCACTTAGTACTGGGTTGATCCCTGGATACTGCTAATATGCACATTACAAAGATAATTTAGATTATATTTCACTTATATTTCCTTACTCCACAACAGAACCAAAAACTTGATCCTGAAGAAAAATAACAATTTAACTTTTAAATTATATATATTGAGATACTACGCAAGTATACATATCATTATCAAGTAATATATGACTTTTTTATTAAGACCTGAATATCGAACCCACTGGGAGAATAAGCAACATGCAATATTGAACAGCAAACTTTCTATTTTTAATAAAAAGATAATTATCTAAACAAAAGGTCATTTTTGCAGTAATGAAACATTAAATTTTTTTGGTATTTTCATTTTTTTGATAGAATAATAACAATTTAAAAAGATAACTAGAGTTTTTGAAGAAGAAAAACACTAAATATGAAAATAACTTTCTTATTGTTATAAATCAGTAATAAGTATAGTACTTCTGTTGTGAAGTGTGCAAATTGTGTTGTGTCAAATAGGAGCAATAATATTCTTTACCCTTATTAGAGATGCTATAAATAGCAATGGCTAATATAAAGTTTGAATAGTTCTGAAGACCAGCTAGACACAGAAGATACTAGCTCTCACTCTAGAGTTCCCTCGATTCCCTCCATTTAGGGGCTAACATCTCTTATCAGAACCTAAAACAATAAACCATGTTGGGGGCTTTAACCTATCTCTTTAAAGTTCTCTAATTCTATACCCTTTAATGAATATTTCTGTGTTTATTAGCACTCAATCATATGAACTACATTCTCATTCATATAACCTCATGTGATGCTTTCCAATTGTTGACTAATACAATACCAGTCTGGTTCTTACATGTTCTCACAACAAATTTTAACATCTGGATTGGCCAAATCAAGAAGTGAATGAAGTGCATGGATTTAAATCATAACAACTTCTTCCATTATTGAAGATCAATACTTTCCACAATTTCCATCCAAAACATAACTACTTATCATTTTAAGAAGAAAGATAAAAAAGCTACTCATAATTCATGGAGAAAACAAAATCACACTTTAGTTTAAAAGAAGAAATCATTGTTAAACCAACAAAATGTCTCAATTAAAACCAAAAGTAGTCTCAAAACAAAAAGATTAAAACTTATCTCAAGTCCTCCACCAAACTCTTAAAGTTCTTTTGATTCTCTTCTCCAAATGAGAACTTTCAAAACTTTTCAATACTTTCAGGACTCTTTTATAAGTCCTCTCTTCTTTCTTTTATAATTTTCTATAAGGTGTTATAGGTTCTCTTCAAAATATGTCTAGATTCAATGTATTTCCTTATAAGATGCATCCATTCGTGATAATTTTTTTTCCATGGTGGCTATAACAACCTATTAAGCCAATGGGTGCCTCAAAAACCTCTTCAAAATTTACAAAAACCAAATTTACTCGTCTAATAACGGCCATTGGTGCTTAAGCGAAGGACCTCTGGTGCTTAGGCGCGACCTTCTCTGTTTAACTAGAGCTTAAGCGCCAGATCTGGCGCTTAAGCGCCAAAACTCTTTTGCACATTTTTCACCTTTTTGCTCCAAATTTAATTCTTTTTCACTCCTTTAAGCATTTTTTACTCTTTTTACCTGTATCTACAAAAAAAATACAAAAATACATTCCATTAAAGCATAATATCTCAAAAATAGCTATAAAAATGTGTTTAAAAATACTATATATTTTACGTGTATCAAAATCACCCAAACATACAATGTTACTTGTCCTCAAGTGACACCTCAATCTTTAAAAACTAAATATGTATGATATTTATATTAGTTTCTTTAAGAGTTATTAAAATTTTGATTTAGAAATATTGCAGTCTAATTTAGAAAAAATATTCAGTAAATGAGACCAACTTAAAGTTTAGAAATTCTTAATGTTAAGAAAGATGAAAATATGAGTTTCTATCTAATTCAGAAATATATTGTAGATTTTTCAAATTTAGAATTTAGTTCTTTTATTATCTCCACTTAAAAATTTTCATTAAAAATAATTTTACTTACTATATTATATCTATAAGCTTAAGAGTTTCTCAAGGCTTATACTTTAAGTAGATCAAATGTAGAACGAATTTTTGATAAGGAACTCATCCTCAAGCTTCTCCTTCTTAATTTTTTTTCTCTTGTTCTTTTTCTTGTTCTTTTTCTTTTATTTCTCTTTTCCTTTTCTTTTTCTTTTCTTTCTTTTTTTCTTTTCTTTTTCAGCAAGGATTATTATATCTGGATAAGCCTTTAATGTTTTGAATTCCACTTCTCCTTTCCTAAAGCAAAGTCTTGATATAAGTCTTTTAATTATAAATATAATAATAGTTTTAAAAATTATTTTAATAAAAGAGTTTTAATATTAAAAATAAAAGTCTAAATTTTCTAAATTTTTCAAAAATACAATTTTTCTTACTAAAATAGTTACTTATATTAATCATTTTCTCATCTAAAAACTTTTTAACTTAAAGTTTTTCTTCAGTACTAAAAATTTTAACTAAATTTTCTAACTCATTTCTAAAATCAAATTTTACTTCCCTAATATAACTTCATACACATAATCAATTTTTTTCTTTTCAAATCAAATTCATTTGTAGCACATTTGAGAACAAATAAAATTCCAGTTTTGAAACTATTTTTCATCCCCCCAAACTTAAATTTTTAACATATTAAATAGTTTAGCATGAGATATATATAAGCAGGAATGAAAATTTAAAATAACATACTAACAAGAAATATTTTTAAACTCTAATAATATAAGTATAAAACTAAAACAATTTAAAATAACATACTAACAAGAATTTTTAAACTCTAATGATACAAGTATAAAACTAAAAATAGGGAGTAAAATTAATTTTTGATCAAATTTTCTATATTTTCATTTCAATTTAACATGTAGAGATCAATAGACTTCTAAGTAGTGGTTATAAATATAAAAGTAAACTAACACACTAACTTGATTTCACGATCTCAACATAAAAACAAACAAACTAACATGATGAAAGAAAAATACAGCGTAGCAGCTTCAAAAATTTAAATTTAAGATCTAAGTTAGCTAGATTTTTAAACTTTTTGAATGAAATAGAATCAAGTTCAATCTTTATCTAACTAAAACGATATTAAACACACATCAACTGTTACACCTAAAATGTTAAAATAAGCCACTAACAAAACACAACATAACAATAACATTATAATAGGTCCCGAACATAACATAGCACATAGTTCAAACCAACACAAAACAGATGTAGCAGCACCACATAACGTAGTCTTCAACATAAACAAACATAAAAATATCTTAATCCTACTCGTCATCCTCAAAATCACTGCTATACCACTTTTCTGTAGGCACATTATCAGGATATTGAGGATATGGAGGAAATTGCACTCCTGGGTCTCCTCTAATCAGGCTCTCCAAAGATGAGTGGAATTTCTCTTCAAAATCACTCTTTCTCCTATTATAACTATTAGTATGATCTGCAAAATGCTCTAAATTTTTTACCTTATTAGCGATAAAATTGATATTATCCATCATCTTATGTAATAACTCATTTCGGGTATTAGTAGACTCACCTCGAGATGTAGAAGTACGTGAGGTAGATGGCCAAAAACTTGACAGCAACTTTATATATGCTTTAAAATATAAGTATTTAATACTGCTGCTAAAAGATTCAATTCCTCAACAACTGCACCAAAATCTGAATAACAATTATAAATTGGATAAAGATGGATGTATAAATTCAGCAACTGCACCAAAAACTTAATAGCAGTTATAGAGTCGATAAAGATGTATGTATAAAAATATTCAATAATTGTAAAGTCACACTTATCAACGCAAGTATACGTATCACTCAAGTAATATAGGGCTCTAATAGAGTCGCCAAAAACTTGATAACAGTTATAGATTTGATAAAGATGTGTATAAAATATTCAATAATTGTGCAAAATCATATATATATATATATGATTATAAAGATGTATAGATATAATATTCAATAATGTTAAAGTCAAATTAGCAAGTATACGTATCGCTCAAGTAATATAGGGCTCTAATGGAGTCCTAGATATCGATCCCACGGAAAGTAATATTAGAACTACAAACTAAGATTTTAGAAAAAAACAATACTTAATTGCAACAATGGGATTCAGTTTGCTTATCTGTCGCTAATAGGCAATTGAAACAAATAAGTAATTTTAATAACTCTTAAATAACAAATTATACTACTGTTGACCTCATTTTTGGTTGAGGTTTAGTTTTTCCTCTTTAGTAGCCTAAGGTCTAGTCATAGGATTTTCCTATTGACTATCTTAGAAAACTAGAAAAGAAACCCTCACCACTAGAAATTCCAAACTCCTCTCTACTCAACTTGAAGTTCCACATGTTGATCTCAACCTCTAAATACTTAGTAGGTGGGGTCATTAAGGGGGAAACTCAGAATGAGTCATCCTTAGAACTGTTGGACCTTAAGGTTGACCCTAGGTGTTGGTCTGGAGCTGAGACACTCACTACACTTATCTACACCCACAATAACTCACAACCCTAAACTCAAACTTCTAACCTAGGTCCCTTGATCTTTTTTTGGGATACTCATGTAGATGGTCCCCTAAACCTACTAGCGGTAGGGCTATTGTTTGGCAAGACCACTATGTAGAAGACCAAAAATGGGGTTTCCATTGGGTCCATGGCTTGTTGGTGATGGTTGGTACCTCAAATCTACCAAAATACCCATCTTGGCCTTTTACCCTAAAAACACCCCCAAATTACCAAAATACCCCTCTTGTGCCAAAAATCGCAAAAATTCTTAAAATTCCTAAAAAATTTCAATAAATCCCAAATATTCCTAATTTCATTTCTCTCAACTATCACATAACCCAATTTGGTCAATTTGACCATCTTTAACCAAAATCCCCAAATTTAGTTTGAAAGACCCAAATTTCCCCAAATCGAACTCAAATGTCCATCAATTTGATCTCAATTGGCCCTAATTACAATCCTAAACTCAAATTCACTCTTGATATGACCAATATAAACCAAATCCAAGCTTAATTTGCGAACAATTTGACCTCAATTTTGATTTAAGTCAAAATCCCAATTTTGACCATATGACATAATCTTACCAAATTGAACCTATAGCCTAGTCAATTAGCCCCAATTGATGTTACAAAATCTTCATAACATTCCTCACCATCAAAACCAACCATCAATTGGCCTTGGTGAAGCCTCAAGTCCCCCAATTTCATTCAATTGATTGCATTAACCCCAAAATTGGCATCCAATTCATGTCAAAAACTCTTTATGAGGTCCCTATTGATGATTTACAATAATCAATTTGGACTTAGCCCAAGGCTAACCCAAGCTAGATCCAAGCCTAGCCCAACATGACCAAACTAACTAAAAATCAAAATTCCCTCAAATTGACCCTTCAATTGAGTTCAAAACCACTTCCATTCTTCACCAAAGTTGTTCATTATGATAATCTAGACCAAATGAAATATTTATTTGGGCCAATTTACATGGCTAACCTATCCTGAACCCAAGTTTTGGTCATTTGCACCCACTTGAACCCATGCACTAAATGTGACCTAACCACCCTAAAGCCACCCACTTGGACCCATGCACTAAATGTGACCTAACCACCCTAAAGCCACCAAATTAACTCTGTACCCACTTGGACCCATGCACTAAATGTGACCTAACCACCCTAAAGTTTTAACTCCACCACAGCCATTAGTTGGACCTAGTGACCAGTACAAACACCATGAAACCACCTAAATCAAGCCATCATCACAGCCATTAGTTGGACCTAGTGACCAGTCTAAACACCATGAAACCACCTAAATCAAGCCATACAATTAGTTGGACCTAGTGACCAGTCCAAACACCATGAAACCACCTAAATCAAGCCATGGACCAACGTTTTCCACCCACTTGGACCCATGCACTAAATGTGACCTAACCACCTTAAAGCCACCAAATTAACTCCCCCACAGCCATTATCTTGTGACCAGTCCAAACACCATGAAACCACCTAAATCAAGCCATGGACCAAAGGTCCCCCAAATCTATAGATATTACTTCCAAAAATGTATGTGCTTAAGATGTTTTTACCAAAATTAGGTATTATTGCACTAAATTGCTGCAACATATTCCCCTGGTTTCCCTGAGCTCCTAACCACCTCCCCCTGGTCGGCCGGCCAGCCTAGTGGCCGGAAATGCTCAAAACCGAGAGCCACCCCTATGGTACCTCACCTAAATCAAGCTTAGAGGCTAGCTCAGCCAAAACAATTGATGGAGCTCCTCTGTCGTCCATCTAAGCACCACAATGCACCCAAGCTTATGCCCTAAGAGCCACTCTCATGGCCATTTTTATAAAAACTCACCTTTACGGCCATGGGAGGTGTGCTAAAATTTCCTTAGTGAGGGCTCTCCAAACTTCACACAGAGCTTCCCTAAGATCCCCTCAGTGCATTCCAGTCTTTTTCCCTCACCAATTCCCATTGTCGGAGCTCAATTTTGAGCTTGGAACCTTGTCAGAAACCTGGACAGAACCCAATACACCTCCATAGTCCACAAAAACTCAAATTAACTCTACCCACACCTTCAAAATAGTGAAAGAAGCCAAAGCCCCATAAATTACCCCTTCCATAGAGCCTCTACATAGCTCTAGACCAACACCCAAATCCAGCCGTGATTGAATTCATAGCTGGGCCTTATACCAAGACTAGAGACTTAATCCCTAGCCTCTTTGGATCACAACGAACATGCAAAGATCCTCTGATCAAAGCTTCACTTCTCAGAGCAAAGGTATAAAACCTCAACTCATCCCGAGCTTATTTCGATTCTCCATTTGATTAGGCTTAATTTAATTGCATGATTACTGTATGGTTGTGTTCGTCTCACTTAAACAAGTCCATATGACCAAACCCGAGGTGATTTGGTTGAGTCTAGGCTGAGATCTTAGGGTTTTAGTATAGACGATCACGGGATCATTCTATCAGGGATGATGACAAAAAACCGTTTGATCAAGCGTGTATCAAATGGACGGAGGAGATCGAGTCGGATAACACTTTAGGGCATAAACAGCGGGACACATGGCTGCTAGCGCGGACGACAACGTCAAATAGAGGCGCGCCGCCTGGAGTTTCGGAGCNTGGTACCTCAAATCTACCAAAATACCCATCTTAGCCTTTTACCCTTAAAACACCCCCAAATTACCAAAATACGGGTCTCTTGCGGCAAAAATCACAAAAATTCTTAAAATTCCTAGAAAATCTCAATAAATCCCAAATATTCCAAATTTCATTTCTCTCAACTACCACATGACTCAATTTTGCCAATTTGACCATCTTTAACCAAAATCCCCAAATTTACCTTGAAAGACCCAAATTTCCCCAAATCCAACTCAAATGTCCATCAATTTGATCTCAATTGTCCCTAATTACAATCCTAAACTCAAATTCACTCTTGATATGACCAATATAGACCAAATCCAAGCTTAATTAAGCCATGATTTGAGCCCAAATTTGATTTAAGTCAAACCCCCAATTTTGACCATATGACCTAATCTTACCAAATTGAACCTATAGCCTAGTCAATTGGCCCCAATTGATGTTAAAAAATCTTCGTAACATTCCTAAACATCAAAATCAACCATAAATTGGCCTTGTTGAAGCCTCAAATCCATTTGATTTCAGCCTAAATCTAAAATTCTCAAATTTAGCCCCAAATTGGCTAAGTCCCCAAATTTCATCTAATTGATTGCATTAACCTCAAAATTGGCATCCAATTCATGTTGAAAACTCTTTATGAGGTCCCTATTGACAATTTAAAATAATCAATTTTGACTTAGCTCAAGGCTAACCCAAGCTAGACCCAAGCCTAGCCCAACATGACCAAATTGACTAAAAATCAAAATTCCCTCAAATTGACCCTTCAATTGAGTTCAAAACCACTTCCATTCTTCACCAAAGTTATTCCTTATGATCATATATACAAAATGAAATATTTATTTGGGCCAATTAACATGGTTAACCTATCCTAAACCCAAGTTTTGGTCATTTGCACCCACTTGGACCCATGCGCTAAATGTGACATAACCACCCTAAAGTCACCAAATTAACTCCACCACAGCCATTAGTTGGACTTAGTGACCAGTCTATCACCAAATTAACTCCACCACAGCCATTAGTTGGACTTAGTGACCAGTCCAAATACCATGAAATCACCTAAATTAACTCCACCACAGCCATTAGTTGGACCTAGTGACCAGTACAAACACCATGAAACCACCTAAATCAAGCCATCACAGCCATTAGTTGGACCTAGTGACCAGTCTAAACACCATGAAACCACCTAAATCAAGCCATATTAGTTGGACCTAGTGACCAGTCCAAACACCATGAAACCACCTAAATCAAGCCATGGACCAACGTTTTCCACCCACTTGGACCCATGCACTAAATGTGACCTAACCACCTTAAAGCCACCAAATTAACTCCCCCACAGCCATTATACTTAGTGACCAGTACAAACACCATGAAACCACCTAAATCAAGCCATGGACCAAAGGTCCCCTAAATCAATAGATATTACTTCCAAAATGTATGTGCTTAAGATGTTTTTACCAAAATTAGGTATTATTGCACTAAGTTGCTGTGACATATTCCCCTGGGTTCCCTCAGCTCCTAGCCACCTCCCCCTGGCCGGCCGGCCGGCCTAGTGGCCGGAAAAGCTCAAAAACGAGAGCCACCTCTATGGTACCTCACCCAAATCATGCCTAGAGGCCAGCTCAGCTCCTCTGCCCTCCATCTAAGCACCAGAATGCACCCAAGCTTATGCCCTGAGAGCCACTCCCATGGCCATTTTCATAAAAACTCACCTCCACGACCATGGGAGGTGTGCTAAAATTTCCTTAGTGAGGCCTCTCCAAACTTCACACAGAGCTTCCCTGAGATCCCCTCAGGGCATTCCAACTATTTTCTCTCGCCAATTCCCATTGTCGGAGCTCAATTTTGAGCTTGGAACCTTTTCAAAAACCAGGACAGAACCCAATACACCTCCATAGTTCACCAAAACACAAATTAACTCTATCCACACCTTCAAAATAGTGAAAGAAGCCAAAGCCCCATAAATTACCCCTTCCATAGAGCCTCTACATAGCTCTAGAACAACACCTAAATCCAACAGTGATCGAATTCATACCTAGGCCTTACACCAAGACCAGAGACTTAATCCCTAGCCTCTTTGGATCACAACGAACGTGCCAAGATCCTCTGATTTAAGCTTCACTTCTCAGAGCAAAGGTATAAAACCTCACCTCATCCCGAGCCTATTTCGATTCTCCATTTGATTAGGCTTAATTTAATTGCTTGATTACTGTTTGGATGTGTTCGTCTCACTTAGACAAGTCCATATGACCAAACCCGAGGTGATTTAGTTGAGTCTAGAGATCTTAAGATTTTAGTATAGACGATCACGGGATCATTCTATCGGGGACAATGACGGACAACCGTTTGATCGAGTGTGTATCAAATGGACGGAGGAGATCGAGTCGGATAACACTTCGGGGCATAAACAGCGGGACACGTGGCTGCTAGCGTGGACGGCAATGTAAATTAGAGGTGCGCGACATGGAGTTTCGGAGCTGCCTAGGATCTAGTCAGCATGCACGGTTTAAATAGAAAAATATGGCTTTTTCTATTTATTTAAACTCCGTAAACTTCAAAAATCCATAACTTTGTGTAGAAAAATCACAAAAATAAAACAAAAATACCATCTTGCTCAGTGAACAAAGGAGAACACTGTTTGTAATCATTTGATTCTCCATGCATATTGATACATCACCTTGGCANTGGGTGGTTGTTGACCTCACTTTTGGTTGAGGTTTAGTTTTCCCTCTTTTAGTAGCCTAGGGTCTAGCCATAAGGCTTTTTTGTTGACTATTCCAAGAAAAGTAGAAAGAAACCCTCAACATTAGAAAGTCTAAACTCTTTCTTGCTCAACTTGAAGTTCCACATATTTGTCCTAACCTCTTGCACTTAGTACGTGGGTTGATCCGTGGATAGTGCTAATATGCACAGTACAAAAATAATTCAGATTATATTTCACTTATATTTCCTTACTTTGCAACAGAACCCAAAACTTGATCCTGAAAAAAAATAATAATTTAATTTTAATTTATATATATTGGGATACTACGCAAGTATACATATCGTTATCAAGTAATATAAGACCTTTTTATTAAGACCTGAATATCGAACCCACAGGGAGAATAAGCAATATGCAATATTGAACAACAAACTTTCTATTTTTAATAAAAAGATAATTATCTAAGCCAAAGGTCATTTTTGCAGTAATGAAACATTAAATTTTTTTGGTATTTTCATATTTTGATAGAATAATAACAATTTAAAAAGATAACTAGAGTTTTTGAAGAAAAAAAACACTAAATATGAAAATATCTTTCTTATTGTTATAAATCAATAATAAGTACAGTAATTCTGTTGTGGAAGTATGCAAATTGTGTTGTGCCAAATAGGAGAAATAATATTCTTTACCCTTATTAGAGATGCTATAAATAGCAATGGCTAATTTAAAATTTGAATAGTTTTGAAGACCAGTTAGGCAGGGAAGATACTAGCTCTCACTCTAGAGTTCCCTTGATTCCCTCCATTTAGGGGCTAACATCTCGTATCAGAACCTAAAACAATAAACCAAGTTGGGGGCTTTAACCTATCTCTTTAAAGTCCTCTAATTTTATACCCTTCAATGAATATTTCTCTGTTTATTAACACTCAATCATATGAACTACATTCTCATTCATACAACCTCATGTGATGCTTTCCAATTGTTGACTGAGACAATACCAGCCCGGTTCTTACATGTTCTCACAACGAATTTTAACATCTGGATTGGCCAAATGAAGAAGTAAATGAAGTGCATGGATTTAAATCATCACAACTTCTTCTATTATTGAAGATCAATACTTTCCACAACTTCCATCCAAAACATAATTACTTATCATGTTAAGAAGAAAGATAAAAAAAGCTACTCATAATCCATGGAGAAAACAAAGTCACACTTTAGTTTAAAAGAAGAAATCATTGTTAAACCAACAAAATGTATGGAGAAAACAAAACCATACTTTAGTTTAAAAGTAGAAATCATTGTCAAACCAACAATACATTAAACCACACTTTAGTTTAAAAGTAGAAATAATTGTCAAACCAACAACAAGTCTCAATTAAAATAAAAAGTGTCTCAAAACAAAAAGATAAAAACTTATCTCAAGTCCTCCACCAAACTCTTAAAGTTCCTTTGATTCTCTTCTCGAAATGAGAACTTTCAAAACTTTCCAATACTTTCAGGACTCTTTTATAAGTCCTCTCTACTTTCTTTTATAATTTTCTAAAAGGTGTCTTAGGTTCTCTTCAAAATATGTCTAGATTCAATGTATTTCTCTAAGAGATGCATCCATTCGTGATAATTTTTGTCCATGATGGCTATAACAAACTATTAAGCCAATGGGTGTCTCAAAAACCTTTTCAAAATTTACAAAAACCAAATTTACTCGTCTAATAATTGCCACTGGTGCTTAAGCGCGGGGCCTCTAGTGCTTAGGCGCGACCTTCTCTGTTTAACCGGCGCTTAAGCGCCAAAACGCTTTTGCACATTTTTCACCTTTTTGCTCAAAATTTAATTCTTTTTCACTCATTTAAGCATTTTTTACTCTTTTTACCTATATCTGCAAGAAAAACACAAAAATACCTTCCATTAAAGCATATCTCAAAAATAGCTATAAAAATGTGTCTAAAAATACTATATATTTTAGGTGTATCAAAATCACCCAAACTTACAATGTTACTTATCCTCAAGTGATACCTCAATCTTTAAAAACTAAATATGTCTGATATTTATATTAGTTTCTTTAAGAGTTATTAAAATTTTGATTTAGAAATATAGCAGTCTAATTTAGAAAAAATATTCAGTAAATGAGACGAACTTAAAGTTTAGAAATTCTTAATGTTAAGAAAGATGAAAATATGAGTTTCTATCTTATTCAGAAATATATTGTAGATTTTCCAAATTTAGAATTTAGTTCTTTTATTATCTCCACTTAAAAATTTTCATTAAAAATAATTTAAATTACTATATTATATCTATAAGCTTTAAGAGTTTCTCAAGTTTTATACTTTAAAAAGATCAAATGTAGAACAAATTTTTGATTAGGAACTAATCCTCAAGCTTCTCCTTCCTAATTTTTTTTTCTCTTTTTCTTTTTCTTATTCTTTTTCTTTTATTTCTCTTTTTCTTTTCTTTTTCTTTTCTTTCTTTTTTTCTTTCCTTTTTCAGATAAGGATTACTGTATCTGGATAAGGCTTTAATGTTTTGAATTTCACTTCTCCTTTCCTAAAGCAAAGTCTTGATAAAAGACTTTTAATTATAAATATAATATCAGTTTTGAAAATTATTTTAATAAAAGAATTTTAATATTAAAAATAAAAGTCTAAATTATCTAAATTTTTCAAAAATACAATTTTTCTTACTAAAATAGTTACTTATATTAATCATTTTCTCATCTATAAACTTTTTAACTTAAAGTTTTTTATCATTACTAAAAATTCTAACTAAATTTTCTAACTCATTTCTAAAATCAAATTTTACTTCCCTAATATAGCTTCATACACATAATCAATTTTTTTTTTTTTCAAATCAAATTCATTTGTAGCAAATTTGAGAACAAATAAATTTCCAGTTTTGAAAATATTTTTCATCCCCCCTAACTTAAATTTTTAACATATTAAATAGTTTAGCATCATATATAGACAAGCAGGAATGAAAATTTAAAATAACATACTAACAAGAATTTTTAAAACCCTAATGATACAAGTATAAAACCAAAAAATAGGAGTAAAATTATATTTTGATCAAATTTTTTATATTTTCAATTCAATTTAACATGTAGAGATTCAATAGACTTCTAAGTAGTGGTTATAAACATAAAAGTAAACTAACACACTAACTTGATTTCACGATCTCAACATAAAAACAAACGAACTAACATGATAAAAGAAAAATACAGCGTAGCAGTTTCAGAAATTTAAATTTAAGATCTAAGTTAGCTAGATTTTTAAACATTTTGAAATAGATAGAATCAAGTTCAATCTTAATCTAACAAAAACAATATTAAACACACATCAATCGTTACTACCCTAAAATGTTAAAATAGGCCACTAACAAAACACAACATCACAATAACAATATAAAAGGTCCCGAACATAACATAGTACATAGTTCAAACCAACACAAAACAAATGTAGCAGTACCACAAAATGTAGTCTTCAACATAAACAGATATAAAAATATCTTAATCCTACTCGTCATCCTCAAAATCACTGCTATACCACTTTTCTGCAGGCTCATTATCAGGATATTGAGGATATGGAGGAAATTGCACTCCTGGGTCTCCTCTAATCAGGCTCTCCAAAGATGAGTGGAATTTCTCTTCATAATCACTCTTTCTCCTATTATAATTGTTAGTAGGATATGTAAAATGCTCTAAATTTTTTACCTTATTAGCGATAAAATTGATATTATCCATCATCTTATGTAATAACTCATTTTAGGTATCAGTAGACTCACCTCGAGATGTAGAAGCACGTGAGGTAGATGGCCAAATATGCTTTAAAATATAATTATTTAATACTGCTACTAAAAGATTCAATTCCTCAGCAACTGCACCAAAAGCTTAATAACAGTTATAAATTGGATAAAGATGGATGTATAAAATATTAAATAATTGTAAAGTCACACTTATCAATAAAATACAAGATAAATATGGACTTAATAAATATTCAATAATTGTAAAGTCACACTTATCAACGTATAGATTCGATAAAGATGGATGTATAAAATATTTAATAATTGTAAAGTCACACTTATCAACGCAAGTATACGTATCACTCAAGTAATATAGGGCTCTAATAGAGTGTAAAGTCACACTTAATATGTTTGATTTAATAAAGATGTATATATATATAATATTCAATAATGTTAAAGTCAAATTTGTCAACACAATTATACATATCGCTCAAGTAATATAGGGCTCTAATGGAGTCCTAGATATCAATCCCACAGGGAGTAGTTTAGAATTATGGACTAAGACCTATACGTATCGCTCAAGTAATATATGTCTAATGGAGTCCTAGATATCGATCCCACAGGGAGTAATATTAGAACTACAAACTAAGATTTGAGTCCTAGATATCGATCCCACAGGGAGTAATATTAGAACTACAAACTAAGATTTTAGAAAAAAACAATACTTAATTGGAACAATGGGATTCAATTTGCTTATCTGTCGCTAATAGACAATTGAAACAAATAAGTAATTTTAATAACTCTTAAATAACTAATTATACTACTGTTGACCTCATCTTTGGTTGAGGTTTAGTTTTTCCTCTTTAGTAGCCTAAGGTCTAGGCATAGGATTTTCCTATTGACTATTCTTAGAAAACTAGAAAAGCCACCCTCACCACTAGAAATTCCAAATCCTCTCTACTCAACTTGAAGTTCCACATGTTGATCTCGACCTCTAAATACTTAGTAGGTGGGGTCACTAAGGGGGAAACTCAGAATAAGTCACCCTTAGAACTGCTGGACCTTAAGGTTGACCCTGGGTGTTGGTCTGGAGCTGGGCACTCACTACACTTATCTGCACCCACAATCACTCACAACCCTAAACTCAAACTTCTAGCCTAGGTCCCTTCATCTTTTTATGGGATACTCTTGTAGATGGCCCCTAAACCTACTAGCGGTAGGGCTATTGTTTGACNCTTTAGTTACAACAACAAAATTCAATTTGCTTATCTGTCACTAATAGACAATTGAAATAAATATTTAATTTTAATATCTATTAAATAACTAATTATACTAATGAAGACTCTAATGTGATATACAATATATAAGAAAACATCCTTCTCCTTGTTAAGAAATTATAGTGAATAGATAAAGTGAATCACTTCAATTTGTACTATGCTAAATGTGAGCATACCTATTATTTACACTTTAGTCCAGGCATAAGGAACATTGACTAATCCTACGCTTGTTTACTGAATCTGCGGCTAGGTTGGGAGGATACCGTGCACTTTGGAGCTCCCACGTTCCCCTCACCTGAGGGCTAACATCTACACATCAACACCCAAACATAAAGAACATTGACTAATCCTACGCTTGTTTACTGAATCTGCGGCTAGGCTGGGAGAATACCGGCTCTTACTTTCGAGCTCCCACGTTCCCCTCGCCTGAGGGCTAACATCTACACTTCAACACCCAAACGATAGGATTGAATTGAGCTCCCACGTTCCCCTCGCCTGAGGGCTAACATCTACACTTCAGCACCCAAACGATATGACTTACCCTTTGGTCCAGACATAAAGAACATTGACTAATCCTATGCTTGGTTACTGATTCTGTAACTAGGCTGGGAGGATACCGACTCTCACTTTGGAGCTTTCACGTTCCCCTCGCCTGAGGGCTAACATCTACACTTCAGCACCCAAACGATAAGACCAAATTAGGGATTTTAGTTTGTCACTCTAAAATCTCCAATTCTACGCTCAATAATTTATTTCTCTATTTAATTGCACCCAACTTCCAAGGGCTTTGACCTCCCTGAATCTTGGATGTAATCTTCACTTTAGCTAAATCTTGGATGTAATCTTCACTTTAGTTGTAAATTTAGTTGTAAACTCAACATACCTTTCCACTCTAAAATCTCCAATTCTACGCTCGATAATTTTTATTTCCCTATTTATTTGCACCAAATTGGGGATTTTAGTCTGTCACTCTAAAATCTCCAATTCTACGCTCGATAATTTTTTTTCCATATTTATTTGCACCCAACTTTCCAAGGGCTTTGACATCCCTGAATCTTGGATGTAATCTTCACTTTAGTTGTAAAACTCAATTTNGATCAATGAATTAAGTATCAACTTTGACTAGGTATTGAATGCAATTGATAGTATGCGCTATAAAAAATATGACAGTCATGACTCTTCATGTGAATATCTACTTCGTTCCCACATCAACACAACTACTCAATATTGATACATGTCTAATAGAAAATTCAAATCATGCATGAAGATTACTCTTCGTTGATCTAATGTGAGAGAATAGGTAGTTTTGGGCCTTTTTAGTTTTCCCGTGTTTGTGACATGACGTTCTAACCCCATCTCTTACAATCATTCTTTAGGTCCAATCAAAATTTGACATTATTTTTTATTTTACTCTTATTATCCATCACAAAATTGAAGATATTATCAAAAATATTCTTCTCAATAGACATAACATAGAGATTATATCTAATTAGATTTGTCCTCCAACATAAAAGATTCCAGAAACTATTATGTTTCATCCAACTATGTGTTACACCAAAATTAGGAAGACAATTTGAATCTAGTTCTAGTCTTTTAGTGTTCTTTAGTACTTCACTGATCATTTATCATAAATCGACTCAGGTTATCATCAGGGGTGACTTGATATTTCAAATCTATTTATAGAAAATTCTTCTATATTCCTTGACTAATGGGTGATCGCGAGCATAAAACCTATGATGGAAATCAAATCAAGATTAACTTTTTCCTTGAACATATCTATGCAGTAAGAAAAATTCAATTTTCTAACTGCAATCCAAACAAATAGCATCTCATAAGTTATGATATCACTAAATGTTCACAAAAGAGCAGCATTATGTTAGAAATTCTAGTGTGTAATGATATCATAAGTTAACACATCTATTTCCTAAAATATTTACAGCTTATCAATCAATTGTTGTAAATAAATATTTTTTTTTCCATTTTGGATATGCGGACTCGATATGATCAATGTCTGAAATAAGAGCATCATGATCATGCACATATCAGAGGGAAAGTTATATGACGTAATAATCAATGGACAACATGAATATTATCATGTAGTATAACTATATGGATGAACCCATCTGCACATAAACCAAGCCTAACATTGCATGGTTCAACTACAAAGTATGAATGACTATGGTCAAAAATGTCTCCAGACTTCACCATATGATAGTTGACTCATAGAATTAACTTCAACTTATCAAGTGTTATGCAATGTCATGTGAGAAATTGTACACATAGAAACGAGTAGTCTCTAAAGTTTGGGTCTGAATGGAAATCACAAGAGATGCTTGGAAGAAATAATTTTTTTTTATTTTGAATCTTTCACCCATTTTAATTGAGTATATCAGCACCATAAAATTTGCATTGTATCCCCATTGCATTAGCCTTATAAATTATCATGCAATCATTAACCCAATACTATATTTTAAGATAATACCCTTAACTTTAACACTAACTTTTTAATTCTATATAAATCATTCAAAAATGAATTTTATGTAGGGTGTGTCCCCTTTAATAATGTGGCTTCATGATTTATGCATTATCTAGGCTTGTTAAAATCTGATTTGATGGTCAGCATTTTTAGCGTTTACGATAACTCTTTATGTGTAGTGCATCTATCCTACTAAGGTTATTTTGTAGCATTCAGTAAATCATAAAACTATTGTGCATCATGGTTTGATGCTTAATCATCGTTAGTCAGAGTCCTGATGAAATTTGCTCTACATGCATCATGAATCATTTTCTTTGCATCTGTTAGGATTGTGTTATATTGGGGGGGCATAACTTATTGAGGTACCACCATGATCGTATTGAATATCTGGTTCATATTCACCATGTGTAGTCCAACTCCAACAATTGGGTTTAAATCCCTTCCAATATAGATCCAATTTGACTTCATTAGATGTTAGATATGCTTTATTTTTATTCTTCACACAAGGGCATCAAAACTTACCCTCTGAACGGTAAATGGACAGTTGTGATGTCACATGCAAAAAATTATTCAATAACATTCAAGAACTCATCAGTGAGTTCCTTTCTTTCTGTATATAATTTTTTATATATTCTTGATCTAAAATTTTGAATATCCATCTTCAAAGAAGATGAGGCTTTACAGAACAACACAATTAGATTTCAGTCATACAAAAATTTGTTTTTATGAGATATCTATCACACCAACATCAATATTTACATAGAAATCACACATGATTCTTATGCATGACATATATGATACCTAAACTTTAGATTTAACAAAAAAAAAAACAAAATGGTTCTTATGTATTACACACCTAACACCTAAAATTCAAATTACATATTTAAATCACACAATTCTTATATATTATATGTATATAATCCACATAGTTTCTCATGTATTATATCCAATAAAATGTTTTTGACACTTACTATGATCAACTACCAAAATTAATCCTTTTTCTCCATTATGCCCTATGGATCAGATTATCAACATTTATGGTGACAAACCATCTTATGCCACTCTCTAAAATTGTCTTCCACTAAAGCTGCACTAACCTTTTCATGGATATATTTGTTCCACATTTATCTCTAAGTGTAAAGTCACTCATTCGCATAAGCCTTCTCGGTTTAGAAATAATTAATTTATTTATTGTGTTTCTCTTTAACAAGCCAACATTCTTTCCCATAAAAGCATTAGAAGGCTTTTCTTCATCTTAGGTCTGGAGAAAAAACATAGTGTATGGTGGGATATAACATTCAAGACATTTCTATTATTAATAATAAGTGTTCACCTCTTCATTGTAAGTCACATGAAAGGAGATAATGTTTCTATTCTTTCAGTCCTCAGTTAATTTCTAAATTATTAAACATATCATCTCTCTAATTTGATGGTCATCCTTAATGACAATCTCTCCTTCATATAAGGATGGCTTATCCAAAATATTCTTCCATATCACTATCCATTAAGTAAAATAAGCTCATCTAGGGATATGATTTTTCTTACACCAATGCAACATCTCGCCCAATTTACAACATTGAAAAAGTATGATCTCCTCAATTATCATTATATTTCTCTCAATAAGAAATTTCTTTACCTCACATCCAATATACAATCTAATTCCAAACACTTGCATCCAAAATACAACACATAAAATATTGAAATGAAAAAACACTAGATATCTCGCATGAAATAGAGACACGTGAAAGAAGAAAATATTTTCTTAGGTTGAAAGAGGAGAGGAAGTCACCCCATCTGCATTGAATAACAGGCGAAATGTGTGACCAGTGGAGAAGAAGGTGGAAGAAGTTCATCAATAGAAGTGTTAGAGCGAATGAAGCTGAACAGAGCAAGAAGGAAAATGAGAGCTTGTCAAATAGGATCTGTATTTTAAAGCATTTATGTCTAATTTTCAAAATATTTGTGTTAGTTCAAAGCCGATAATATTAAGTGAACTTGTTTTGTCAACATCTATAACACAATGGTGATGCAAATATCAATACACATCTCATCATCCAACCAACATCCAATTTTGTCGCAAATCTTATGTTAGTCTGACACTGATAATTATGCGATAAATTTTCTGGTGCAAAGTCTGACCCTATAACTTTCCTATAGTGCCTATAACTGCTTAAAGAAGGTATTTAATGACCCATTAATATTGTCATTCGATCAATCTAAAACTATTGTTCAGTTGGCATACTTTTAGTGGGTTGAGAGGTCATTAGTTAGTTTTCTCAATGAAATTTTGAGTTGAGGCCCTCTTGTCCTTAAGATAAACTTGGAACTTCAGGTAGAGGGTGTATTATCATAATCTAAGGAGTGTTATATTTGGTCAAGGAGTTTTCTTAGGGTGTTCTACGATGTGCCCTATAGTCATCTATGTGATGAATTCCAGAATTGTTTGAGGGAGCTTGTTACCAATGATTGTCCCTTGAATTAGGTATCTTTTGTTCTTTAGTTCTATTGTGCTTCTATTAGATCAATTCAGAGTTTAAAAAAAGGAAATGATGCTTAGCATTTTCGTCTATTGATTATCCTGATGTGCCATACTTTGGTGTTTATAAGCGATACATGTTAGATTTCCTTGAGATTCATGCAATCATATTCTTATGTATTGATTTAGTTCTACAACTCTATTCTTAAAACCTACAATTGTGACAAGAAAAAATGAATTAAATATAAAAAGGTACATATTTATTGCATAGAAAGTGATTTTAATAATTTAATTTTCTGTATTTTTGTTCTAATGGCCCTTATAAATAAGACCTGATGACCACTTCTCCATCACTCTTTGAATTACTAACATAAGAAAGTTATGTAAATGAGGCTGCCATGATGAAGGTTTTCAAACACTTGTTCAAAGAACTCCACTCTCTCAAGGATGCATGAGAGAAAATAAACTAAATAGTAGCTGATTTGTAATAAAAAGAAGCCAAAGGATGAGGGCTAGCGAGTAATAGCAAAGTGGTCAGAGGGAGAATGCTGATAGGTCAGATCAAAAAGGTTGGAAGGAGATGATTGATAAGTTAACTCAAAGAGGCCGTAAAGAGGGAGCTGGTCAGAGGGAAGAAAATTATATAAAATAAACAAAGGGCGGAGGAAGAAATAGAGTTGTATGACTCGATACCGCTCAATCATGAGAGGATTGATGTGCACACCACTAGTTTGACGGTCCCTGTCTCAACTTTCATCTGTGAGTAGCTAGCTCAATAATTGATCTAAGTGCTTTTTAAGACCCATGTCCAACCATGTGAAGGTACAACTCTCTTATCTTAGGTTGGTGGGACTAGCCACATGATTATCCAGCTGTTTGTTGGTAAGAGCCTCCAATTGTCTGAGATGGAACAAATCATTGATATGAAAATAATCAGTTTTCTCTTACTCAATAGATTTGTTCTTTTTTTTTGCCATTAAATTATTCTTGTAGAGAAGAAATTGTAGCTTATCAAATTGATACTGGGAGTCGACCATCTCTTTGTTCCATAGGTGGTTGAGGGACAGTCTATTATGGCCCATGGTGGAGGCTGACCTGATTTTTTTTTTTTGGCTTGAGGAAGTTGAGCAAGAAATTGGTGGTTAGTGAGTATCTCTATAGTCTTTGGCTCACTTTTGACCTCATTTTTTAGTTTAGTTTTCCTCTTTAGTTAAATAATATTAGTATTGTTGACCTCAATTTTGGTTGAGGTTTAGTTTCTCCTCTTTAATAGCCTAGGTCTAGCCATAGATTTTCCTGTTGACTATTTCTCGAAAACTAGGTAGGAACCCTCACCATTAGAAATTCCAAACTCTTCTCTACTCAACTTGAAGTTCCACATGTTGGGGAACCCTCACCACTAGAAATTCCAAACCCTTCTCCACTCAACTTGAAGTTCCACATATTGCTCTCAACCTCTAAATACTTAGTAGGTGGGGACAATGCGGGGGAAACTTAAGATGAGTCACCCTTAGGATTGCTGGACCTTAGGGTTGACCCTGGGTGTTGGTCTGGAGCTAAGGAATTCACTACACTCACTACACTCATCTACACTCACAATCACTCACAACCCTGAACTCAAATTTCTAGCCTAGATCCCTTGATCTTTTGGGATACTCATGTAGATGGTCCCCTAAACCTACTAGCCTTATGGCTATGGTTTTACTAAGACCACTATGTAGAGGACCCAAAATGGGGTTTCCTTTGGTCCATAGCTTATTGGTGATGATTGGTACCTCAACTCTACAAAAATACCCATCTTGGCCTTTTACCTCTAAAACACCCCCTAATTACCAAAATACCCCTCTTGGGCTCAAAATCCCAAAAATTCCCAAAAAATCCCAATAAATCTCAAATATTCCCAATTTCATATCTCTTAACTTCCCCATAACCCAATTTGGCCAATTTGACCATCTTTAACCAAAATCCTCAAATTGCCCTTTAAAGACTCAAAATTTCCCAAATCCAACTCAAATGTCCATCAATTTGATCTTAATTGACCCCAATTACAATCATAAACTCAAATTAACTTTTTATATGACCAAACTAAACCAAATCCAAGCTCAATTGGTCCATGATTTGAGCCCAATCTTGATTTGGGTCAAAACCCCAATTTTACCATATGACCTAATCTCACCAAATTGAACCCATAGCCTAGTCAATTGGCCTCAATTAATGTTGAAAAATATTTATTACATTCCTATACATCAAAATCAACCATCAATTGGCATTGTTGAAGGCTCAAATCCATTTGATTTTTGCCTAAATCCAAAATTCCCAAATTTAGCCCCAAATTGGCTAAGTCCCTAAATTTCACCCAACTGATTGCCTTAACCTCCAAATTGGCATCCAATTCATGTTGGAAACTCTTCATGAGTATCCAATTGATTGCCTTAACCCACAAATTGGCATCCAATTCATGTTGAAAACTCTTCATGAGATCCTTTGACCATTTATAACAATCAATTTGGACTTAGCCCAAGGCTAACCCAAGCTAGACCCAAGCGACCATTTACAATAATCAATTTGGACTTAGCCCAAGGCTAACCGAGCTAGACCCAAGCCTATCACCATTTAAAATAATCAATTTGGACTTAGCCCAAGGCTAACCCAAGCTAGACCCAAGCCTAGGCCTTACCCTCCAAATTCACATCCAATTCATGTTGAAAACTCTTCATGAGGTCCCTATTGACTTTGATTTCCTTAACCCCCAAATTGGCATCCAATTCATGTTGAAAACTCTTCATGAGGTCCCTATTGACCATTAAAAAGTCCCTAAATTTCACCCAATTGATTGCCTTAACCTACAAATTGGCATCCAATTCATGTTGAAAACTCTTCATGAGGTCCCTATTGACAATTTACAACAATCAATTTGGACTTAGCCCAAGGCTAACCCAAGCTAGACCCAAGCCTAGCCCAACATGACAAATTGATTAAAGTTTAAAATTTCTTCAAATTGACCCTTCAATTGAACTCAAAAACACTTCCATCCTTCACCAAAGTTGTTTCTTATGATAATCTACACCAAAGGAAACAATTATTTGGGCCAGTTAACATGGCTAACCTAGCTCAAACCAAGTTTTGGTCATTTGCACCCACTTGGACCCATGCACTAAATGTGACCTAACCACCTTAAAGCCACCAAACTAACTCCACCACAGCCATTGGTCATATACTAAATGAGTCCTAACCACCCTAAAGTCACCAAATTAACTCCACCACAGCCATTAGTTGGACTTAGTGACCAGTCTATCACCAAATTAACTCCACCACAGCCATTAGTTGGACTTAGTGACCAGTCCAAATACCATGAAATCACCTAAATTAACTCCACCACAGCCATTAGTTGGACCTAGTGACCAGTACAAACACCATGAAACCACCTAAATCAAGCCATTCAAGCCATGAACCAAAGGTCACCCAAATTAAGGGATCGACTTAGTGACCAGTCCAAACACCATGAAATCACCTAAATCAAGCCATGGACCAAAGGTCCCCCAAAGTTGGACCCATGCACTAAATGTGACTTAACCACCCTAAGGCCACCAAATTAACTCCACCACAGCCATTAGTTGGACTTAGTTTCCAAACACCATGAAATCACCTAAATCAAGCCATGGACCAAAGGTCCCCCAAATTAAGGGATCTTATTTTCCATGAAATCACCTAAATCAATCCATGGACCAAAGGTCCCCCTATATGTGACCTAACCACCTTAAAGCCACCAAATTAACTCCACCACAGCCATTAGTTGGACTTTCGAACACCATGAAATCACCTAAATCAAGAAATGGACCAAAGGTCACCCAAATTAAGGGATCGACTTAGTGACCAGTCCAAACACCATGAAATCACCTAAATCAAGCCATGGACCAAAGGTCCCCCAAAGTTGGACCCATGCACTAAATGTGACTTAACCACCCTAAGGCCACCAAATTAACTCCACCACAGCCATTAGTTGGACTTAGTTTCCAAACACCATGAAATCACCTAAATCAAGCCATGGACCAAAGGTCCCCCAAATTAAGGGATCTTATTTTCAAATATAACCTAAATCAAGCCATGGACCAAAGATAACCTAAATCAAGCCATGGACCAAAGATCCCCCAAATTAAGGGATCTTATTTCCAAAAATGCACATGCTTAAGATATCTTTGCCAAATCCAAACACATTTGCATTAAATTGCTGTGATGGATTCCTCTGGGTTTCCTGAGCTCATAGCCACCTCCCCCTGGCCGGCCGGTTAGCCTAGTGGCTGGAAAAGCCCAAAACTGAGAGCCACTTCCATGGCACCTCACCCAAATCAAACCTAGAGGTCAGCTCATCCAAATCAAACTATGGAGCTCCTCTGCTCTCCACCTAAGCACCACATTGCACCCAAACTTATGCCCTGACAGCCACCCCATGGCCATTTTTATAAGAACTCACCTCCCACAGCAATGGGAGGTGTGCTGAAATTTTCTTAGAGAGGCCTTTCCAAAGTTCACACAGAGCTTCCTTAAGATCCCCTCAGTGCATTCCAACCATTTTCCATCACCCATTCCCATTGACGGATCTCAATTTTTACTCGAAACCCTACCGAAAACCAGGACATATCCCAATACACCTCCACAGTCTACCAAACTCAAATAAACTTCACCCACACCTTCGCAACAGTGAAAGAAACTAAATCCCCCTTCCACAGAGCCTCTACCATAGCTCTAGACCAAAACCCTGAAATCGAGCTTGGTCAAATTCATACCTAGGCTTTACACCAAGGCCAGGGACTCAATCCCTAGCCTTCTTTGACCCCAACAAACGTGTCGAGCACCTCTGATCGAAGCCTCCCTCCTCAGTGCAAAGGTATAAAACTCCTCCTCCTCCCGAGCTTATTTTGATTCTCCATTTACTTAAGCTTGATTTCATGGTACCTTAGCCGTATGGATGTGTTTGTCTCACTTAGACGAGTCCATAGGATCAAACCCGAAGTGATTTGGTTGAGTCTAGGCCGAGATCTTAAGGTTTTAGTGTGGACGGGCACGGGATCATCCTATAGGGGACGATGACGGGGAGCCGTCCGATTGAGTGTGTATCAAATGAACGGGGGAGATCAAGTCGGACAGCACTTCGGGACATAAACAGCGGGCCGAGTCAGCAAGCTATGTAGACGACGGCGTCCAACCAGAGTGCGCCACGCATGCCTTCGGAACTACCTAGGATCTAGTCAGAACACGCTGTTTAAATAGATAAATCAGGTTTTTTTCTATTTATTTAAATACCCTTAACTTAGAAAATACATAACTTTGTGTAGAAAAATCACAAAAATAAAATAAAAATACGCTCTTGCTCAGTGAATAGAGGAGAATAATGTGGAATAATTTTTAAGTCCATTTGATGCATAAAATATTTTTAATTAATTAAACACTATTTAGAATCATTTGATTCTCCATGCATTTGACACATCACCTTGGCTTGAAATTTTGACATGTTGTAGCCTCTGTGAGGGGAAG